>JBAIZL010000002.1:129373532-129573532 GCA_036971475.1 Prosapia bicincta | reverse complement strand
CCAGCACGTCTGCACTGATTGTCTATCGTTGTTATTCTTTATTACGTGCGTAAAAAGCAATTTCCTTAAAAAACTAACCTTTCCTAACATGACAAGTACGTCTGCAGTGAAAGTTTATCCTGAATAATTCTTATGTATGCCTATGATATATTTTCCTAAATAACTAACCTTCCCCAACATGACAGGTACGTCTCCAGTGAATGGCTATCGTTGTGATTCTTTCTTACGTATGCAAGCAGCTATTTCCGTAAAAAACTAACCTTTCCCAACATGACAGGTACGTCTGCAATGATTGGCTATCGTTGTGATTCTTTCTTACGTATGCAAGCAGCTATTTCCGTAATAACTAACCTTTCCCAACATGACAGTTACGTCTGCAGTGAATGGCTATCGTTGTGATTCTTTCTCACGTATGCAAGCAGCTATTTCCGTAAAAAACTAACCTTTCCAAACACGACCAGTACGTCTGCACTGAATGTCTATCGTTCTTATTCTTTATTACGTGCCTAAAAAGCAATTTCCTTAAAAAACTAACCTTTCCTAACATGACAAGTACGCCTGCAGTGAAAGTTTATCCTGATTAATTCTTATGTATGCCTATGATATATTTTCCTAAATAACTAACCTTCCCCAACATGACAGTTACGTCTGCAGTGAATGGCTATCGTTGTGATTCTGTCTTACGTATGCAAGCAGCTATTTCCATAAAAAACTAACCTTTCCCAACATGACAGTTACGTCTGCAGTGAATGGCTATCGTTGTGATTCTTTCTCACGTATGCAAGCAGCTATTTCCTTAAAAAACTAACCTTTCCCAACATGACAGGTACGTCTGCAGTGAATGTCTATCGTTGTGATTCTTTCTTACGTATGCAAGCAGCTATTTCCGTAAAAAACTAACCTTTCCAAACATGACCAGTACGTCTGTACTGAATGTCTATTGTTCTTATTCTTTATTACGTGCGTAAAAAGCAATTTCCATAAAAAACTAACCTTTCCCAACATGACCAGTACGTCTGTACTGAATGTCTATCGTTGTGATTCTTTATTACGTGCGTAAAAAGCAATTTCCATAAAAAACTAACCTTTCCATACATGAAAAGTACGTCTGCACTGAATGTCTATCGTTCTTATTCTTTATTACGTGCGTAAAAAGCAATTTCCATAAAATACTAACCTTTCCCAACATGACCAGTACGTCTGTACTGAATGTCTATCGTTGTTATTCTTTATTACGTGCGTAAAAAGCAATTTCCATAAAAAACTAACCTTTCCAAACATGACAAGTACGTCTGTACAGAATGTCTATCGTTCATATTCTTTATTACGTGCGTAAAAAGCAATTTCCATAAAAAACTAACCTTTCCCAACATGACAAGTACGTCTGTACTGAATGTTTATCGTTCATATTCTTTATTACGTGCGTAAAAAGGAAATTTCCATAAAAAACTAACCTTTCCCAACATGACAAGTACCTCTGCACTGATTGTCTATCGTTGTTATTCTTTATTACGTGCGTAAAAAGCAATTTCCATAAAAAACTAACCTTTCCAAACATGACCAGTACGTCTGTACTGAATGTCTATCGTTCTTATTCTTTATTACGTGCGTAAAAAGCAATTTCCTTAAAAAACTAACCTTTCCTAACATGACAAGTACGTCTGCAGTGAAAGTTTATCCTGATTAATTCTTATGTATGCCTATGATATATTTTCCTAAATAACTAACCTTCCCCAACATGACAGGTACGTCTGCAGTGAATGGCTATCGTTGTGATTCTTTCTTACGTATGCAAGCAGCTATTTCCGTAAAAAACTAACCTTTCCCAACATGACAGTTACGTCTGCAGTGAATGTCTATCGTTGTGATTCTTTCTTACGTATGCAAGCAGCTATTTCCGTAAAAAACTAACCTTTCCAAACATGACCAGTACGTCTGTACTGAATGTCTATCGCTCTTATTCTTTATTACGTGCGTAAAAAGCAATTTCCATAAAAAACTGACCTTTCAAAACATGACAGTTACGTCTGCAGTGAATGTCTATCGTTGTGATTCTTTCTTACGTATGCAAGCAACTATTTCCGTAAAAAACTAACCTTACCAAACATGACCAGTACGTATGTACTGAATGTCTATCGTTCTTATTCTTTATTACGTGCGTAAAAAGAAATTTCCATAAAAAACTAACCTTTCCAACATGACCAGTACGTCTGCACTGAATGTCTATCGTTGTGATTCTTTATTACGTGCGTAAAAAGCAATTTCCATAAAAAACTAACGTTTCCCAACATGACAAGTACGTCTGCACTGAATGTCTATCGTTGTTATTCTTCATTACGTGCGTAAAAAGCAATTTCCGTAAAAAACTAACCTTTCCCAACATGACAGGTACGTTTGCAATGATTGTCTATCGTTGTTATTCTTTATTACGTGCGTAAAAAGCAATTTCCATAAAAAACTAACCTTTCCAAACATGACCAGTACGTCTGTACTGAATGTCTATCGTTCTTATTCTTTATTACTTGCGTAAAAAGCAATTTCCTTAAAAAACTAACCTTTCCTAACATGACAAGTACGTCTGCAGTGAAAGTTTATCCTGATTAATTCTTATGTATGCCTATGATATATTTTCCTAATTAACTAACCTTCCCCAACATGACAGGTACGTCTGCAGTGAATGGCTATCGTTGTGATTCTTTCTTACGTATGCAAGCAGCTATTTCCGTAAAAAACTAACCTTTCGCAACATGACAGTTACGTCTGCAGTGAATGTCTATCGTTGTGATTCTTTCTTACGTATGCAAGCAGCTATTTCCGTAAAAAACTAACCTTTCCAAACATGACCAGTACGTCTGTACTGAATGTCTATCGCTCTTATTCTTTATTACGTGCGTAAAAAGCAATTTCCATAAAAAACTAACCTTTCCCAACATGACAGTTACGTCTGCAGTGAATGTCTATCGTTGTGATTCTTTCTTACGTATGCAAGCAGCTATTTCCGTAAAAAACTAACCTTTCCAAACATGACCAGTACGTCTGTACTGAATGTCTATCGTTGTGATTCTTTATTACGTGCGTAAAAAGCAATTTCCATAAAAAACTAACCTTTCCCAACATGACAAGTACGTCGTAAAAAGCAATTTCCATAAAAAACTAACCTTTCCCAACATGACCAGTACGTCTGCACTGAATGTCTATCGTTGTGATTCTTTATTACGTGCGTAAAAAGCAATTTCCATAAAAAACTAACCTTTCCAAACATGACAAGTACGTCTGTACTGAATGTCTATCGTTCTTATTCTTTATTACGTGCGTAAACAGCAATTTCCATAAGAAACTAACCTTTCCTAACATGACAAGTACGTCTGCAGTGAAAGTTTATCCTGATTAATTCTTATGTATGCCTATGATATATTTTCCTAAATAACTAACCATCCCCAACATGACAGGTACGTCTGCAGTGAATGGCTATCGTGATTCTTTCTTACGTATGCAAGCAGCTATTTCCGTAAAAAACTAACCTTTCCCAACATGACAGTTACGTCTGCAGTGAATGTCTATCGTTGTGATTCTTTCTTACGTATGCAAGCAGCTATTTCCGTAATAAACTAACCTTTCCAAACATGACCAGTACGTCAGTACTGAAATTCTATCGTTCTTACTCTTTATTACGTGCGTAAAAAGCAATTTCCATAAAATACTAACCTTTCCCAACATGACCAGTACGTCTGTACTGAATGTCTATCGTTGTTATTCTTTATTACGTGCGTAAAAAGCAATTTCCATAAAAAACTAACCTTTCCAAACATGACAAGTACGTCTGTACTGAATGTCTATCGTTCTTATTCTTTATTACGTGCGTAAACAGCAATTTCCATAAGAAACTAACCTTTCCTAACATGACAAGTACGTCTGCAGTGAAAGTTTATCCTGATTAATTCTTATGTATGCCTATGATATATTTTCCTAAATAACTAACCTTGCCCAACATGACCAGTACGTCTGCACAGATTGTCTATCGTTGTTATTCTTTATTATGTATGCAAGCAGCTATTTCCATAAAAAACTAACCTTTTCCACCATGACAGGTACGTCTACAGTGAATATCTATCGTTGTGATTCTTTCTTACGTATGCAAACCGCTATTTCCGTAAAAAACTAACCTTTCCCAACGTGACAGTTACGTCTGCAGTGAATGGCTATTGTTGTGATTCTTTCTTACGTATGCAAACAGCTATTTCATTAAAAACCTAACCTTTCCCAACATGACAGGTACGTCTGCAGTGAATGTCTATCGTTGTGATTCTTTCTTACGTATGCAAACCGCTATTTCCGTAAAAAACTAACTTTTCCCAACATGACAGTTACGTCTCCAGTAAATGGCTATTGTTGTGATTCTTTCTTACGTATGCAAGTAGCTATTTCCGTAAAAAACTAACCTTTCCCAACATGGCAGGTACGTCTGCAGTGAATGTCTATCGTTGTTATTCATTATTACGTGCGTAAAAAGCAATTTCCTTAAAAAACTAACCTTTCCCAATATGATCAGTACGTCTGCACTGAATGTCTATCGTTGTTATTCTTTATTACGTGCGTAAAAAGCAATTTCCTGAAATAACTAACCTTTCCCAACATGACCAGTACGGCTGCACTGAATGTCTATCGTTGTTATACTTTATTACGTATGCAAGCAGCTATTTCCTTAAGAAACTAACCTTTCCCAACTTGACAAGTACTTTTGCAGTGAATGTCTATCGTTGTGATTCTCTCTTACGTATGCAAGCAGCTATTTCCGTAAAAAACTAACCTTTCCAAACATGACCAGTACGTCTGTACTGAATGTCTATCGCTCTTATTCTTTATTACGTGCGTAAAAAGCAATTTCCATAAAAAACTAACCTTTCCCAACATGACAGTTACGTCTGCAGTGAATGTCTATCGTTGTGATTCTTTCTTACGTATGGAAGCAGCTATTTCCGTAAAAAACTAACCTTTCCAAACATGACCAGTACGTCTGTACTGAATGTCTATCGTTCTTATTCTTTATTACGTGCGTAAAAAGCAATTTCCATAAAAAACTAACCTTTCCCAACATGACCAGTACGTCTGCACTGAATGTCTATCGTTGTGATTCTTTATTACGTGCGTAAAAAGCAATTTCCATAAAAAACTAACCTTTCCCAACATGACAAGTACGTCTGCACTGAATGTCTATCGTTGTTATTCTTTATTACTTGCGTAAAAAGCAATTTCCATAAAATACTAACCTTTCCCAACATGACCAGTACGTTCGTACTGAATGTCTATCGTTGTTATTCTTTATTACGTGCGTAAAAAGCAATTTCCATAGAAAACTAACCTTTCCAAACATGACAAGTACGTCTGTACTGAATGTCTATCGTTCTTATTCTTTATTACGTGCGTAAAAAGCAATTTCCATAAAAAACTAACCTTTCCCAACATGACAAGAACGTCTGCACTGATTGTCTATCGTTGTTATTCTATATTACGTGCGTAAAAAGCAATTTCCATAAAAAACTAACCTTTCCAAACATGACCAGTACGTCTGTACTGAATGTCTATCGTTCTTATTCTTTATTACGTGCGTAAAAAGCAATTTCCTTAAAAAACTAACCTTTCTCAACATGATCAGTATGTCTGCACTGAATGTCTATCGTTGTTATTCTTTATTACGTGCGTAAAAAGCAATTTCCTTAAAAAACTAACCTTTCCTAACATGACAAGTACGTCTGCAGTGAAAGTTTATCCTGATTAATTCTTATGTATGCCTATGATATATTTTCCTAAATAACTAACCATCCCCAACATGACAGGTACGTCTGCAGTGAATGGCTATCGTTGTGATTCTTTCTTACGTATGCAAGCAGCTATTTCCGTAAAAAACTAACCTTTCCCAACATGACAGTTACGTCTGCAGTGAATGGCTATCGTGATTCTTTCTTACGTATGCAAGCAGCTATTTCCGTAAAAAACTAACCTTTCCCAACATGACAGTTACGTCTGCAGTGAATGTCTATCGTTGTGATTCTTTCTTACGTATGCAAGCAGCTATTTCCGTAATAAACTAACCTTTCCAAACATGACCAGTACGTCAGTATTGAATGTCTATCGTTCTTACTCTTTATTACGTGCGTAAAAAGCAATTTCCATAAAATACTAACCTTTCCCAACATGACCAGTACGTCTGTACTGAATGTCTATCGTTGTTATTCTTTATTACGTGCGTAAAAAGCAATTTCCATAAAAAACTAACCTTTCCAAACATGACAAGTACGTCTGTACTGAATGTCTATCGTTCTTATTCTTTATTACGTGCGTAAACAGCAATTTCCATAAGAAACTAACCTTTCCTAACATGACAAGTACGTCTGCAGTGAAAGATTATCCTGATTAATTCTTATGTATGCCTATGATATATTTTCCTAAATAACTAACCTTTCCCAACATGACCAGTACGTCTGCACAGATTGTCTATCGTTGTTATTCTTTATTATGTATGCAAGCAGCTATTTCCATAAAAAACTAACCTTTTCCACCATGACAGGTACGTCTGCAGTGAATGTCTATCGCTGCGATTCTTTCTTACGTATGCAAACCGCTATTTCCGTAAAAAACTAATCTTTCCCAACGTGACAGTTACGACTGCAGTGAATGGCTATTGTTGTGATTCTTTCTTACGTATGCAAGTAGCTATTTCCGTAAAAAACTAACCTTTCCCAACATGCCAGGTACGTCTGCAGTGAATGTCTATCGCTGTTATTCATTATTACGTGCGTAAAAAGCAATTTCCTTAAAAAACTAACCTTTCCCAACATGATCAGTACGTCTGCACTGAATGTCTATCGTTGTTATTCTTTATTACGTGCGTAAAATGCAATTTCCTGAAATAATTAACCTTTCCCAACATGACCAGTACGTCTGCACTGAATGTCTATCGTTGTTATACTTTATTACGTATGCAAGCAGCTATTTCCTTAAGAAACTAACCTTTCCCAACTTGACAAGTACGTCTGAACTGATTGTCTATCGTTGTTATACTTTATTACGTATGCCAGCAGCTATTTCCTTAAGAAACTAACCTTTCCCAACTTCACAAGTACTTTTGCAGTGAATGTCTATCGTTGTGATTCTCTCTTACGTATGCAAGCAGCTATTTCCGTAAAAAACTAACCTTTCCCAACATGACCAGTACGTCTGCACTGATTGTCTATCGTTGTTACTCTTTATTACGTGTGTAAACAGCAATTTCCTTAAAAAAACTAACCTTTCCCAACATGACCAGTACGTCTGAACTGATTGTCTATCGTTGTTATTCTTTATTACGTGTGTAAACAGCAATCTCCTTAAAAAACTAACCTTTCCCAACATGACAGGTACGTCTGCAGTGAATGTCTATCGTTGTGATTCTTTCATACGTATGCAAGCAGCTATTTCCGTTAAAACTAACCGTTCCCAACATGACAGTTACGTCTGCACTGAATGTCTATCGTTGTTATTCTTTATTACGTATGCAAGCAGCTATTTCCTTAAGAAACTAACCTTTCCCAACATGACAGGTACGTCTGCAGTGAATGTCTATCGTTGTGATTCTTTCTTACGTATGCAAACAGATATTTCCGTAAAAATCTAACCTTTCTCAACATGACAGGTACGTCTGCAGTGAATGTCTATCGTTGTGATTCTTTCTTACGTATGCAAGGAGCTATTTCCGTTAAAACTCACCTTTCCCAACATGACAGGTACGTCTGCAGTGAATGGCTATCGTTGTGATTCCTTCTTACGTATGCAAGCAGCTATTTCCGTAAAAAACTAACCTTTCCCAACATGACAGTTACGTCTGCAGTGAATGGCTATCGTGATTCTTTCTTACGTATGCAAGCAGCTATTTCCGTAAAAAACTAACCTTTCCCAACATGACAGTTACGTCTGCAGTGAATGTCTATCGTTGTGATTCTTTCTTACGTATGCAAGCAGCTATTTCCGTAATAAACTAACCTTTCCAAACATGACCAGTACGTCAGTACTGAATGTCTATCGTTCTTACTCTTTATTACGTGCGTAAAAAGCAATTTCCATAAAATACTAACCTTTCCCAACATGACCAGTACGTCTGTACTGAATGTCTATCGTTGTTATTCTTTATTACGTGCGTAAAAAGCAATTTCCATAAAAAACTAACCTTTCCAAACATGACAAGTACGTCTGTACTGAATGTCTATCGTTCTTATTCTTTATTACGTGCGTAAACAGCAATTTCCATAAGAAACTAACCTTTCCTAACATGACAAGTACGTCTGCAGTGAAAGTTTATCCTGATTAATTCTTATGTATGCCTATGATATATTTTCCTAAATAACTAACCTTTCCCAACATGACCAGTACGTCTGCACAGATTGTCTATCGTTGTTATTCTTTATTATGTATGCAAGCAGCTATTTCCATAAAAAACTAACCTTTTCCACCATGACAGGTACGTCTGCAGTGAATGTCTATCGCTGCGATTCTTTCTTACGTATGCAAACCGCTATTTCCGTAAAAAACTAATCTTTCCCAACGTGACAGTTACGACTGCAGTGAATGGCTATTGTTGTGATTCTTTCTTACGTATGCAAGTAGCTATTTCCGTAAAAAACTAACCTTTCCCAACATGCCAGGTACGTCTGCAGTGAATGTCTATCGCTGTTATTCATTATTACGTGCGTAAAAAGCAATTTCCTTAAAAAACTAACCTTTCCCAACATGATCAGTACGTCTGCACTGAATGTCTATCGTTGTTATTCTTTATTACGTGCGTAAAATGCAATTTCCTGAAATAACTAACCTTTCCCAACATGACCAGTACGTCTGCACTGAATGTCTATCGTTGTTATACTTTATTACGTATGCAAGCAGCTATTTCCTTAAGAAACTAACCTTTCCCAACTTGACAAGTACGTCTGAACTGATTGTCTATCGTTGTTATACTTTATTACGTATGCAAGCAGCTATTTCCTTAAGAAACTAACCTTTCCCAACTTCACAAGTACTTTTGCAGTGAATGTCTATCGTTGTGATTCTCTCTTACGTATGCAAGCAGCTATTTCCGTAAAAAACTAACCTTTCCCAACATGACCAGTACGTCTGCACTGATTGTCTATCGTTGTTACTCTTTATTACGTGTGTAAACAGCAATTTCCTTAAAAAAACTAACCTTTCCCAACATGACCAGTACGTCTGAACTGATTGTCTATCGTTGTTATTCTTTATTACGTGTGTAAACAGCAATCTCCTTAAAAAACTAACCTTTCCCAACATGACAGGTACGTCTGCAGTGAATGTCTATCGTTGTGATTCTTTCATACGTATGCAAGCAGCTATTTCCGTTAAAACTAACCGTTCCCAACATGACAGTTACGTCTGCACTGAATGTCTATCGTTGTTATTCTTTATTACGTATGCAAGCAGCTATTTCCTTAAGAAACTAACCTTTCCCAACATGACAGGTACGTCTGCAGTGAATGTCTATCGTTGTGATTCTTTCTTACGTATGCAAACAGATATTTCCGTAAAAATCTAACCTTTCTCAACATGACAAGTACGTCTGCAGTGAATGTATATCGTTGTGATTCTTTCTTACGTATGCAAGGAGCTATTTCCGTTAAAACTCACCTTTCCCAACATGACAGGTACGTCTGCAGTGAATGGCTATCGTTGTGATTCTTTCTTACGTATGCAAGCAGCTATTTCCGTAAAAATCTAACCTTTCCCAACATGACAGGTACGTCTGCAGTGAATGATTATCGTTGTGATTCTTTCTTACGTATGCAAGCAGCTATTTCCGTAAAAAACTAACCTTTTCCAACATGACAGGTACGTTTGCAGTGAATGGCTATCGTTGTGATTCTTTCTTACGTATGCAAGCAGCTATTTCCGTAAAAATCTAACCTTTCCCAACATGACAGGTACGTCTGCAGTGAATGATTATCGTTGTGATTCTTTCTTACGTATGCAAGCAGCTATTTCCGTAAAAAACTAACCTTTCCCAACATGACAGTTACGTCTGCAGTGAATGGCTATCGTGATTCTTTCTTACGTATGCAAGCAGCTATTTCCGTAAAAAACTAACCTTTCCCAACATGACAGTTACGTCTGCAGTGAATGTCTATCGTTGTGATTCTTTCTTACGTATGCAAGCAGCTATTTCCGTAATAAACTAACCTTTCCAAACATGACCAGTACGTCAGTATTGAATGTCTATCGTTCTTACTCTTTATTACGTGCGTAAAAAGCAATTTCCATAAAATACTAACCTTTCCCAACATGACCAGTACGTCTGTACTGAATGTCTATCGTTGTTATTCTTTATTACGTGCGTAAAAAGCAATTTCCATAAAAAACTAACCTTTCCAAACATGACAAGTACGTCTGTACTGAATGTCTATCGTTCTTATTCTTTATTACGTGCGTAAACAGCAATTTCCATAAGAAACTAACCTTTCCTAACATGACAAGTACGTCTGCAGTGAAAGTTTATCCTGATTAATTCTTATGTATGCCTATGATATATTTTCCTAAATAACTAACCTTTCCCAACATGACCAGTACGTCTGCACAGATTGTCTATCGTTGTTATTCTTTATTATGTATGCAAGCAGCTATTTCCATAAAAAACTAACCTTTTCCACCATGACAGGTACGTCTGCAGTGAATGTCTATCGCTGCGATTCTTTCTTACGTATGCAAACCGCTATTTCCGTAAAAAACTAATCTTTCCCAACGTGACAGTTACGACTGCAGTGAATGGCTATTGTTGTGATTCTTTCTTACGTATGCAAGTAGCTATTTCCGTAAAAAACTAACCTTTCCCAACATGCCAGGTACGTCTGCAGTGAATGTCTATCGCTGTTATTCATTATTACGTGCGTAAAAAGCAATTTCCTTAAAAAACTAACCTTTCCCAACATGATCAGTACGTCTGCACTGAATGTCTATCGTTGTTATTCTTTATTACGTGCGTAAAATGCAATTTCCTGAAATAACTAACCTTTCCCAACATGACCAGTACGTCTGCACTGAATGTCTATCGTTGTTATACTTTATTACGTATGCAAGCAGCTATTTCCTTAAGAAACTAACCTTTCCCAACTTGACAAGTACGTCTGAACTGATTGTCTATCGTTGTTATACTTTATTACGTATGCAAGCAGCTATTTCCTTAAGAAACTAACCTTTCCCAACTTCACAAGTACTTTTGCAGTGAATGTCTATCGTTGTGATTCTCTCTTACGTATGCAAGCAGCTATTTCCGTAAAAAACTAACCTTTCCCAACATGACCAGTACGTCTGCACTGATTGTCTATCGTTGTTACTCTTTATTACGTGTGTAAACAGCAATTTCCTTAAAAAAACTAACCTTTCCCAACATGACCAGTACGTCTGAACTGATTGTCTATCGTTGTTATTCTTTATTACGTGTGTAAACAGCAATCTCCTTAAAAAACTAACCTTTCCCAACATGACAGGTACGTCTGCAGTGAATGTCTATCGTTGTGATTCTTTCATACGTATGCAAGCAGCTATTTCCGTTAAAACTAACCGTTCCCAACATGACAGTTACGTCTGCACTGAATGTCTATCGTTGTTATTCTTTATTACGTATGCAAGCAGCTATTTCCTTAAGAAACTAACCTTTCCCAACATGACAGGTACGTCTGCAGTGAATGTCTATCGTTGTGATTCTTTCTTACGTATGCAAACAGATATTTCCGTAAAAATCTAACCTTTCTCAACATGACAGGTACGTCTGCAGTGAATGTCTATCGTTGTGATTCTTTCTTACGTATGCAAGGAGCTATTTCCGTTAAAACTCACCTTTCCCAACATGACAGGTACGTCTGCAGTGAATGGCTATCGTTGTGATTCTTTCTTACGTATGCAAGCAGCTATTTCCGTAAAAAACTAACCTTTCCCAACATGACAGTTACGTCTGCAGTGAATGGCTATCGTGATTCTTTCTTACGTATGCAAGCAGCTATTTCCGTAAAAAACTAACCTTTCCCAACATGACAGTTACGTCTGCAGTGAATGTCTATCGTTGTGATTCTTTCTTACGTATGCAAGCAGCTATTTCCGTAATAAACTAACCTTTCCAAACATGACCAGTACGTCAGTACTGAATGTCTATCGTTCTTACTCTTTATTACGTGCGTAAAAAGCAATTTCCATAAAATACTAACCTTTCCCAACATGACCAGTACGTCTGTACTGAATGTCTATCGTTGTTATTCTTTATTACGTGCGTAAAAAGCAATTTCCATAAAAAACTAACCTTTCCAAACATGACAAGTACGTCTGTACTGAATGTCTATCGTTCTTATTCTTTATTACGTGCGTAAACAGCAATTTCCATAAGAAACTAACCTTTCCTAACATGACAAGTACGTCTGCAGTGAAAGTTTATCCTGATTAATTCTTATGTATGCCTATGATATATTTTCCTAAATAACTAACCTTTCCCAACATGACCAGTACGTCTGCACAGATTGTCTATCGTTGTTATTCTTTATTATGTATGCAAGCAGCTATTTCCATAAAAAACTAACCTTTTCCACCATGACAGGTACGTCTGCAGTGAATGTCTATCGCTGCGATTCTTTCTTACGTATGCAAACCGCTATTTCCGTAAAAAACTAATCTTTCCCAACGTGACAGTTACGACTGCAGTGAATGGCTATTGTTGTGATTCTTTCTTACGTATGCAAGTAGCTATTTCCGTAAAAAACTAACCTTTCCCAACATGCCAGGTACGTCTGCAGTGAATGTCTATCGCTGTTATTCATTATTACGTGCGTAAAAAGCAATTTCCTTAAAAAACTAACCTTTCCCAACATGATCAGTACGTCTGCACTGAATGTCTATCGTTGTTATTCTTTATTACGTGCGTAAAATGCAATTTCCTGAAATAACTAACCTTTCCCAACATGACCAGTACGTCTGCACTGAATGTCTATCGTTGTTATACTTTATTACGTATGCAAGCAGCTATTTCCTTAAGAAACTAACCTTTCCCAACTTGACAAGTACGTCTGAACTGATTGTCTATCGTTGTTATACTTTATTACGTATGCAAGCAGCTATTTCCTTAAGAAACTAACCTTTCCCAACTTCACAAGTACTTTTGCAGTGAATGTCTATCGTTGTGATTCTCTCTTACGTATGCAAGCAGCTATTTCCGTAAAAAACTAACCTTTCCCAACATGACCAGTACGTCTGCACTGATTGTCTATCGTTGTTACTCTTTATTACGTGTGTAAACAGCAATTTCCTTAAAAAAACTAACCTTTCCCAACATGACCAGTACGTCTGAACTGATTGTCTATCGTTGTTATTCTTTATTACGTGTGTAAACAGCAATCTCCTTAAAAAACTAACCTTTCCCAACATGACAGGTACGTCTGCAGTGAATGTCTATCGTTGTGATTCTTTCATACGTATGCAAGCAGCTATTTCCGTTAAAACTAACCGTTCCCAACATGACAGTTACGTCTGCACTGAATGTCTATCGTTGTTATTCTTTATTACGTATGCAAGCAGCTATTTCCTTAAGAAACTAACCTTTCCCAACATGACAGGTACGTCTGCAGTGAATGTCTATCGTTGTGATTCTTTCTTACGTATGCAAACAGATATTTCCGTAAAAATCTAACCTTTCTCAACATGACAGGTACGTCTGCAGTGAATGTCTATCGTTGTGATTCTTTCTTACGTATGCAAGGAGCTATTTCCGTTAAAACTCACCTTTCCCAACATGACAGGTACGTCTGCAGTGAATGGCTATCGTTGTGATTCTTTCTTACGTATGCAAGCAGCTATTTCCGTAAAAATCTAACCTTTCCCAACATGACAGGTACGTCTGCAGTGAATGATTATCGTTGTGATTCTTTCTTACGTATGCAAGCAGCTATTTCCGTAAAAAACTAACCTTTTCCAACATGACAGGTACGTTTGCAGTGAATGGCTATCGTTGTGATTCTTTCTTACGTATGCAAGCAGCTATTTGCGTAAAAAATTAACCTTTCGCAACATGACAGGTACGTTTGCAGTGAATGGCTATCGTTGTGATTCTTTCTTACGTATGCAAACAGCTATTTCCGTAAAAAACTATCCTTTCCCAACATGACAGGTACGTTTGCAATGAATGGCTATCGTTGTGCTTCTTTCTTACGTATGCAAGCAGCTATTTTCGTAAAAACTAACCTTTCCAAACATGACAAGTTCGTCTGCAGTGAATGAATGTCGATATATATCTTTCTTACGTATGCAAACAGCTATTTCCGTAAAAAACTAACCTTTCCCAACATGACCAGTACGTCTGCACTGATTGTCTATCGTTGTTATTCTTAATTACGTGCTTAAAAAGCAATTTCCTTAAAAAACTTACCTTTCCAAACATGACCAGTAAGTCTGCACTGAATGTCTATCGTTGTGATTCTTTCTTACGTATGCAAGCAGCTATTTCCGTAAAAAACTAACCTTTCTCAACATGACAGGTACGTCTGCAGTGAATGGCTATCGTTGTGATTCTTTCTTACGTATGCAAGCAGCTATTTCCGTAAAAAACTAACCTTTCCCAACATGACAGGTACGTCTGCAGTGAATGGCTATCGTTGTGATTCTTTCTTATGTATGCAAGCAGCTATTTCCGTAAAAAACTAACCTTTCTCAACATGACAAGTACGTCTGCAGTGAATGGCTATCGTTGTGATTCTTTCTTACGTATGCAAACAGCTATTTCCGTAAAAAACTAACCTTTCCCAACCTGACAAGTTCGTCTGCAGTGAATGACTGTCGATATATATCTTTCTTACGTATGCAAACAGCTATTTCCGTAAAAAACTAACCTTTCCCAACATGACAGGTACGTCTGCAGTGAATGGCTATCGTTGTGATTTTTTCTTACGTGTGTAAACAGCAATCTCCTTAAAAAACTAACCTTTCCCAACATGACAGGTACGTCTGCAGTGAATGTCTATCGTTGTGATTCTTTCATACGTATGCAAGCAGCTATTTCCGTTAAAACTAACCGTTCCCAACATGACAGTTACGTCTGCACTGAATGTCTATCGTTGTTATTCTTTATTACGTATGCAAGCAGCTATTTCCTTAAGAAACTAACCTTTCCCAACATGACAGGTACGTCTGCAGTGAATGTCTATCGTTGTGATTCTTTCTTACGTATGCAAACAGATATTTCCGTAAAAATCTAACCTTTCTCAACATGACAGGTACGTCTGCAGTGAATGTCTATCGTTGTGATTCTTTCTTACGTATGCAAGGAGCTATTTCCGTTAAAACTCACCTTTCCCAACATGACAGGTACGTCTGCAGTGAATGGCTATCGTTGTGATTCTTTCTTACGTATGCAAGCAGCTATTTCCGTAAAAAACTAACCTTTCCCAACATGACAGTTACGTCTGCAGTGAATGGCTATCGTGATTCTTTCTTACGTATGCAAGCAGCTATTTCCGTAAAAAACTAACCTTTCCCAACATGACAGTTACGTCTGCAGTGAATGTCTATCGTTGTGATTCTTTCTTACGTATGCAAGCAGCTATTTCCGTAATAAACTAACCTTTCCAAACATGACCAGTACGTCAGTACTGAATGTCTATCGTTCTTACTCTTTATTACGTGCGTAAAAAGCAATTTCCATAAAATACTAACCTTTCCCAACATGACCAGTACGTCTGTACTGAATGTCTATCGTTGTTATTCTTTATTACGTGCGTAAAAAGCAATTTCCATAAAAAACTAACCTTTCCAAACATGACAAGTACGTCTGTACTGAATGTCTATCGTTCTTATTCTTTATTACGTGCGTAAACAGCAATTTCCATAAGAAACTAACCTTTCCTAACATGACAAGTACGTCTGCAGTGAAAGTTTATCCTGATTAATTCTTATGTATGCCTATGATATATTTTCCTAAATAACTAACCTTTCCCAACATGACCAGTACGTCTGCACAGATTGTCTATCGTTGTTATTCTTTATTATGTATGCAAGCAGCTATTTCCATAAAAAACTAACCTTTTCCACCATGACAGGTACGTCTGCAGTGAATGTCTATCGCTGCGATTCTTTCTTACGTATGCAAACCGCTATTTCCGTAAAAAACTAATCTTTCCCAACGTGACAGTTACGACTGCAGTGAATGGCTATTGTTGTGATTCTTTCTTACGTATGCAAGTAGCTATTTCCGTAAAAAACTAACCTTTCCCAACATGCCAGGTACGTCTGCAGTGAATGTCTATCGCTGTTATTCATTATTACGTGCGTAAAAAGCAATTTCCTTAAAAAACTAACCTTTCCCAACATGATCAGTACGTCTGCACTGAATGTCTATCGTTGTTATTCTTTATTACGTGCGTAAAATGCAATTTCCTGAAATAACTAACCTTTCCCAACATGACCAGTACGTCTGCACTGAATGTCTATCGTTGTTATACTTTATTACGTATGCAAGCAGCTATTTCCTTAAGAAACTAACCTTTCCCAACTTGACAAGTACGTCTGAACTGATTGTCTATCGTTGTTATACTTTATTACGTATGCAAGCAGCTATTTCCTTAAGAAACTAACCTTTCCCAACTTCACAAGTACTTTTGCAGTGAATGTCTATCGTTGTGATTCTCTCTTACGTATGCAAGCAGCTATTTCCGTAAAAAACTAACCTTTCCCAACATGACCAGTACGTCTGCACTGATTGTCTATCGTTGTTACTCTTTATTACGTGTGTAAACAGCAATTTCCTTAAAAAAACTAACCTTTCCCAACATGACCAGTACGTCTGAACTGATTGTCTATCGTTGTTATTCTTTATTACGTGTGTAAACAGCAATCTCCTTAAAAAACTAACCTTTCCCAACATGACAGGTACGTCTGCAGTGAATGTCTATCGTTGTGATTCTTTCATACGTATGCAAGCAGCTATTTCCGTTAAAACTAACCGTTCCCAACATGACAGTTACGTCTGCACTGAATGTCTATCGTTGTTATTCTTTATTACGTATGCAAGCAGCTATTTCCTTAAGAAACTAACCTTTCCCAACATGACAGGTACGTCTGCAGTGAATGTCTATCGTTGTGATTCTTTCTTACGTATGCAAACAGATATTTCCGTAAAAATCTAACCTTTCTCAACATGACAGGTACGTCTGCAGTGAATGTCTATCGTTGTGATTCTTTCTTACGTATGCAAGGAGCTATTTCCGTTAAAACTCACCTTTCCCAACATGACAGGTACGTCTGCAGTGAATGGCTATCGTTGTGATTCTTTCTTACGTATGCAAGCAGCTATTTCCGTAAAAATCTAACCTTTCCCAACATGACAGGTACGTCTGCAGTGAATGATTATCGTTGTGATTCTTTCTTACGTATGCAAGCAGCTATTTCCGTAAAAAACTAACCTTTTCCAACATGACAGGTACGTATGCAGTGAATGGCTATCGTTGTGATTCTTTCTTAGGTATGCAAGCAGCTATTTGCGTAAAAAACTAACCTTTCGCAACATGACAGGTACGTTTGCAGTGAATGGCTATCGTTGTGATTCTTTCTTACGTATGCAAACAGCTATTTCCGTAAAAAACTAACCTTTCCCAACATGACAGGTACGTTTGCAATGAATGGCTATCGTTGTGCTTCTTTCTTACGTATGCAAGCAGCTATTTTCGTAAAAACTAACCTTTCCAAACATGACAAGTTCGTCTGCAGTGAATGAATGTCGATATATATCTTTCTTACGTATGCAAACAGCTATTTCCGTAAAAAACTAACCTTTCTCAACATGACAGGTACGTCTGCAGTGAATGGCTATCGTTGTGATTCTTTCTTACGTATGCAAACAGCTATTTCCGTAAAAAACTAACCTTTCCCAACCTGACAAGTTCGTCTGCAGTGAATGACTGTCGATATATATCTTTCTTACGTATGCAAACAGCTATTTCCGTAAAAAACTAACCTTTCCCAACATGACAGGTACGTCTGCAGTGAATGGCTATCGTTGTGATTTTTTCTTACGTATGCAAACAGCTATTTCCGTAAAAAACTAACCTTTCTCAACATGACAGGTACGTCTGCACTGAATGTCTATCGTTGTGATTCTTTCTTACGTATGCAAGCAGCTATTTCCGTAAAAAACTAACCTTTCCCAACATGACAGGTACGTCTGCAGTGAATGTCTATCGTTGTGATTCTTTCTTACGTATGCATTCAGCTATTTCCGTAAAAAACTAACCTTTCCCAACCTGACAAGTTCGTCTGCAGTGAATGACTGTCGATATATATCTTTCTTACGTATGCAAACAGCTATTTCCGTAAAAAACTAACCTTTCCCAACATGACAGGTACGTCTGCAGTGAATGGCTATCGTTGTGATTTTTTCTTACGTATGCAAACAGCTATTTCCGTAAAAAACTAACCTTTCCAAACATGACCAGTACGTCTGCACTGAATGTCAATCGTTGTTATTCTTTATTACGAATGCAAGCAGCTATTTCCGTAAAAACTAACCTTTCCCAACATGACCAGTACGTCTGCACTGAATGTCTATCGTTGTGATTCTTTATTACGTGCGTAAAAAGCAATTTCCATAAAAAACTAACCTTTCCCAACATGACAAGTACGTCTGCACTGAATGTCTATCGTTCTTATTCTTTATTACGTGCGTAAAAAGCAATTTCCATAAAAAACTAACCTTTCCCAACATGACAAGTACGTCTGCACTGATTGTCTATCGTGTTTATTCTTTATTACGTGCGTAAAAAGCAATTTCCATAAATTACTAACCTTTCCCAACATGACCAGTACGTCTGTACTGAATGTCTATCGTTGTTATTCTTTATTACGTGCGTAAAAAGCAATTTCCATAAAAAACTAACCTTTCCCAACATGACAAGTACGTCTGCACTGATTGTCTATCGTTGTTATTCTTTATTACGTGCGTAAAAAGCAATTTCCATAAAAAACTAACCTTTCCAAACATGACCAGTACGTCTGTACTGAATGTCTAACGTTCTTATTCTTTATTACGTGCGTAAAAAGCAATTTCCTTAAAAAACTAACCTTTCTCAACATGATCAGTACGTCTGCACTGAATGTCTATCGTTGTTATTCTTTATTACGTGCGTAAAAAGCAATTTCCTTAAAAAACTAACCTTTCCTAACATGACAAGTACGTCTGCAGTGAAAGTTTATCCTGATTAATTCTTATGTATGCCTATGATATATTTTCCTAAATAACTAACCTTCCCCAACATGACAGGTACGTCTGCAGTGAATGGCTATCGTTGTGATTCTTTCTTACGTATGCAAACAGCTATTTCCGTAAAAAACTAACCTTTCTCAACATGACCAGTACGTCTGCACTGATTGTCTATCGTTGTTATTCTTAATTACGTGCTTAAAAAGCAATTTCCTTAATAATCTTACCTTTCCAAACATGACCAGTACGTCTGCACTGAATGTCTATCGTTGTGATTCTTTCTTACGTATGCAAGCAGCTATTTCCGTAAAAAACTAACCTTTCCCAACATGATAGGTACGTCTGCAGTGAATGGCTATCGTTGTGATTCTTTCTTACGTATGCAAGCAGCTATTTCCGTAAAAAACTAACCTTTCTCAACATGAGAAGTACGTCTGCAGTGAATGGCTATCGTTGTGATTCTTTCTTACGTATGCAAGCAGCTATTTCCGTAAAAAACTAACCTTTCCCAACCTGACAAATTCGTCTGCAGTGAATGACTGTCGATATATATCTTTCTTACGTAAGCAAACAGCTATTTCCGTAAAAAACTAACCTTTCCCAACATGACAGGTACGTCTGCAGTGAATGGCTATCGTTGTGATTCTTTCTTACGTATGCAAACAGCTATTTCCGTAAAAAACTAACCTTTCCAAACATGACCAGTACGTCTGCACTGAATGTCAATCGTTGTTATTCTTTATTACGAATGCAAGCAGCTATTTCCGTAAAAACTAACCTTTCCTAACATGACAAGTAGGTCTGCAGTGAAAGTTTATCCTGATTAATTCTTATGTATGCCTATGATATATTTTCCTAAATAACTAACCTTCCCCAACATGACAGGTACGTCTCCAGTGAATGCCTATCGTTGTGATTCTTTCTTAC
Source organism: Prosapia bicincta (assembly GCA_036971475.1). Lineage (NCBI taxonomy): Eukaryota > Metazoa > Arthropoda > Insecta > Hemiptera > Cercopidae > Prosapia > Prosapia bicincta. The sequence continues at coordinate 129,553,344 of JBAIZL010000002.1, read as the reverse complement.
GTATGCAAGCAGCTATTTCCGTAAAAATCTAACCTTTCCCAACATGACATGTACGTCTGCAATGATTGGCTATCGTTGTGATTCTTTCTTACGTATGCAAGCAGCTATTTCCGTAAAAACTAACCTTTTCCAACATGACAGGTACGTCTGCAGTGAATGTCTATCGTTTTGATTCTTTCTTACGTATGCAAGCAGCTATTTCTGTAAATAACCAACCTTTCCAAACATGACCAGTACGTCTGTACTGAATGTCTATTGTTCTTATTCTTTATTACATGCGTAAAAAGCAATTTCCATAAAAAACTAACCTTTCCCAACATGACCAGTACGTCTGCACTGAATGCCTATCGTTGTGATTCTTTATTACGTGAGTAAAAAGCAATTTCCATAAAAAACTAACCTTTCCCAACATGACAAGTACGTCTGCACTGAATGTCTATCGTTCTTATTCTTTATTACGTGCGTAAAAAGCAATTTCCATAAAAAACTAACCTTTCCCAACATGACAAGTACGTCTGCACTGATTGTCTATCGTGTTTATTCTTTATTACGTGCGTAAAAAGCAATTTCCATAAAATACTAACCTTTCCCAACATGACCAGTACGTCTGTACTGAATGTCTATCGTTGTTATTCTTTATTACGTGCGTAAAAAGCAATTTCCTTAAAAAACTAACCTTTCCTAACATGATAAGTACGTCTGCAGTGAAGGTTTATCATGATTAATTCTTATGTATGCCTATGATATATTTTCCTAAATAACTAACCTTCCCCAACATGACAGGTACGTCTGCAGTGAATGGCTATCGTTGTGATTCTTTCTTACGTATGCAAGCAGCTATTTCCGCAAGAAACTAACCTTTCCCAACATGACAGTTACGTCTGCAGTGAATGTCTATCGTTGTGATTCTTTCTTACGTATGCAAGCAGCTATTTCCTTAAGAAACTAACCTTTCCCAACATGGCAAGTACGTCTGCAGTGAATGTCTATCGTTGTGATTCTTTCTTACGCATGCAAACAGCTATTTCATTAAAAACCTAACCTTTCCCAACATGACAGTTTCGTCTGCAGTGAATGGCTATCGTTGTGATTCTTTCTTACGCATGCAAACAGCAATTTCATTAAAAACCTAACCTTTCCCAACATGACAGGTACGTCTGCAGTGAATGTCTATCGTTGTGATTCTTTCTTACGTATGCAAACCGCTATTTCCGTAAAAAACTTACTTTTCCCAACATGACAGTTACGTCTCCAGTAAATGGCTATTGTTGTGATTCTTTCTTACGTATGCAAGTAGCTCTTTCCGTAAAAAACTAACCTTTCCCAACATGGCAGGTACGTCTGCAGTGAATGTCTATCGTTGTTATTCTTTATTACGTGCGTAAAAAGCAATTTCCTTAAAAAACTAACCTTTCCCAACATGATCAGTACGTCTGCACTGAATGTCTATCGTTGTTATTCTTTATTACGTGCGTAAAAAGCAATTTCCTTAAATAACTAACCTTTCCCAACATGACCAGTACGTCTGCACTGAATGTCTATCGTTGTTATACTTTATTACGTATGCAAGCAGCTATTTCCTTAAGAAACTAACCTTTCCCAACTTGACAAGTACTTTTGCAGTGAATGTCTATCGTTGTGATTCTCTCTTACGTATGCAAGCAGCTATTTCCGTAAAAAACTAACCTTTCCCAACATGACCAGTACGTCTGCACTGAATGTCTATCGTTGTTATTCTTTATTACGTGCGTAAAAAGCAATTTCCTTAAAAAACTAACGTATAAAAACATGTCCAGTAAGTCTGCACAGATTGTCTATCGTTGTTATTCTTTATTACGTGTGTAAACAGCAATTTCCTTAAAAAAATTAACCTTTCCCAACATGACCAGTACGTCTGAACTGATTGTCTATCGTTGTTATTCTTTATTACGTGTGTAAACAGCAATCTCCTTAAAAAACTAACCTTTCCCAACATGACAGGTACGTCTGCAGTGAATGTCTATCGTTGTGATTCTTTCTTACGTATGCAAGCAGCTATTTCCGTTAAAACTAACCGTTCCCAACATGACAGTTACGTCTCCACTGAATGTCTATCGTTGTGATTCTTTCTTACGTATGCAAGGAGCTATTTCCGTTAAAACTCACCTTTCCCAACATGACAGGTACGTCTGCAGTGAATGGCTATCGTTGTGATTCTTTCTTACGTATGCAAGCAGCTATTTCCGTAAAAATCTAACCTTTCCCAACATGACAGGTACGTCTGCAGTGAATGATTATCGTTGTGATTCTTTCTTACGTATGCAAGCAGCTATTTCCGTAAAAAACTTACCTTTCCCAACATGACAGGTACGTCTGCAGTGAATGGCTATCGTTGTGATTCTTTCTTACGTATGCAAACAGCTATTTCCGTAAAAAACTAACCTTTTCCAACATGACAGGTACGTTTGCAGTGAATGGCTATCGTTGTGATTCTTTCTTACGTATGCAAACAGCTATTTCCGTAAAAAACTAACCTTTCCCAACATGACAGGTACGTTTGCAATGAATGGCTATCGTTGTGCTTCTTTCTTACGTATGCAAGCAGCTATTTTCGTAAAAACTAACCTTTCCAAACATGACAAGTTCGTCTGCAGTGAATGAATGTCGATATATATCTTTCTTACGTATGCAAACAGCTATTTCCGTAAAAAACTAACCTTTCCCAACATGACCAGTACGTCTGCACTGATTGTCTATCGTTGTTATTCTTAATTACGTGCTTAAAAAGCAATTTCCTTAAAAAACTTACCTTTCCAAACATGACCAGTAAGTCTGCACTGAATGTCTATCGTTGTGATTCTTTCTTACGTATGCAAGCAGCTATTTCCGTAAAAAACTAACCTTTCCCAACATGACAAGTACGTTTGCAGTGAATGGCTATCTTTGTTATTCTTTCTTACGTATGCAAGCAGCTATTTCCTTAAAAATCTAACCTTTCTCAACATGACAGGTACGTTTGCAGTGAATGGCTATCGTTGTGATTCTTTCTTACGTATGCAAACAGCTATTTCCGTAAAAAACTAACCTTTTCCAACATGACAGGTACGTTTGCAGTGAATGGCTATCGTTGTGATTCTTTCTTACGTATGCAAACAGCTATTTCCGTAAAAAACTAACCTTTCCCAACATGACAGGTACGTTTGCAATGAATGGCTATCGTTGTGCTTCTTACTTACGTATGCAAGCAGCTATTTTCGTAAAAACTAACCTTTCCAAACATGACAAGTTCGTCTGCAGTGAATGAATGTCGATATATATCTTTCTTACGTATGCAAACAGCTATTTCCGTAAGAAACTAACCTTTCCCAACATGACCAGTACGTCTGCACTGATTGTCTATCGTTGTTATTCTTAATTACGTGCTTAAAAAGCAATTTCCTTAAAAAACTTACCTTTCCAAACATGACCAGTAAGTCTGCACTGAATGTCTATCGTTGTGATTCTTTCTTACGTATGCAAGCAGCTATTTCCGTAAAAAACTAACCTTTCTCAACATGACAGGTACGTCTGCAGTGAATGGCTATCGTTGTGATTCTTTCTTATGTATGCAAGCAGCTATTTCCGTAAAAAACTAACCTTTCTCAACATGACAAGTACGTCTGCAGTGAATGGCTATCGTTGAGATTCTTTCTTACGTATGCAAGCAGCTATTTCCGTAAAAAACTAACCTTTCCCAACCTGACAAGTTCGTCTGCAGTGAATGACTGTCGATATATATCTTTCTTACGTATGCAAACAGCTATTTCCGTAAAAAACTAACCTTTCCCAACATGACAGGTACGTCTGCAGTGAATGTCTATCGTTGTGATTCTTTCTTACGTATGCAAACAGCTATTTCCGTAAAAATCTAACCTTTCCCAACATGACAGGTACGTCTGCAGTGAATGTCTATCGTTGTGATTCTTTCTTACGTATGCAAACAGCTATTTCCGTAAAAAACTATCCTTTCCAAACATAATCAGTACTTCTGCACTGATTGTCTATCGTTGTTATTCTTTATTACGTATGCAAGCAGCTATTTCCATAGGAAACTAACCTTTCCCAACATGACAAATACGTTTGCAGTGAATGTCTATCGTTGTGATTTTTTTTTACGTATGCAAGCAGCTATTTCCGTTAAAACTAACCTTTCCCAACATGACAGGTACGTCTGCAGTGAATGGCTATCGTTGTGATTCTTTCTTACGTATGCAAGCAGCTATTTCCGTAAAAATCTAACCTTTCCCAACATGACAGGTACGTCTGCAGTGAATGATTATCGTTGTGATTCTTTCTTACGTATGCAAGCAGCTATTTCCGTAAAAAACTAACCTTTCCCAACATGACAGGTACGTCTGCTGTGAATGGCTATCGTTGTGATTCTTTCTTACGTATGCAAACAGCTATTTGCGTAAAAAACTAACCTTTCGCAACATGACAGGTACGTTTGCAGTGAATGGCTATCGTTGTGATTCTTTCTTACGTATGCAAACAGCTATTTCCGTAAAAAACTAACCTTTCCCAACATGACAGGTACGTTTGCAATGAATGGCTATCGTTGTGCTTCTTTCTTACGTATGCAAGCAACTATTTTCGTAAAAACTAACCTTTCCAAACATGACAAGTTCGTCTGCAGTGAATGAATGTCGATATATATCTTTCTTACGTATGCAAACAGCTATTTCCGTAAAAAACTAACCTTTCCCAACATGACAGGTACGTTTGCAGTGAATGGCTATCGTTGTGATTCTTTCTTACGTATGCAAGCAGCTATTTCCGTAAAAAACTAAAATTTCCCAACATGACAGGTACGTCTGCAATTATTGGCTATCGTTGTGATTCTTTCTTACGTATGCAAGCAGCTATTTCCGTAAAAACTAACCTTTTCCAACATGACAGTTACGTCTGCAGTGAATGGCTATCGTTTTGATTCTTTCTCACGTATGCAAGCAGCTATTTCCGTAAAAAACTAACCTTTCTCAACATGACAGGTACGTTTGCAGTGAATGGCTATCGTTGTTATTCTTTATTACGTGCGTAAAAAGCAACTTCCTTAAAAAACTAACCTTTCCCAACATGATCAGTACGTCTGCACTGAATGTCTATCGTTGTTATTCTTTATTACGTGCGTAAAAAGCAATTTCCTTAAATAACTAACCTTTCCCAACATGACCAGTACGTCTGCACTGAATGTCTATCGTTGTTATACTTTATTACGTATGCAAGCAGCTATTTCCTTAAGAAACTAACCTTTCCCAACTTGACAAGTACTTTTGCAGTGAATGTCTATCGTTGTGATTGTCTCTTACGTATGCAAGCAGCTATTTCCGTAAAAAACTAACCTTTCCCAACATGACCAGTACGTCTGCACTGAATGTCTATCGTTGTTATTCTTTATTACGTGCGTAAAAAGCAATTTCCTTAAAAAACTAACGTATAAAAACATGTCCAGTACGTCTGCACTGAATGTCTATCGTTATTATACTTTATTACGTATGCAAGCAGCTATTTCCTTAAGAAACTAACCTTTCCCAACTTGACAAGTACTTTTGCAGTGAATGTCTATCGTTGTGATTCTCTCTTACGTATGCAAGCAGCTATTTGCGTAAAAAACTAACCTTTCCCAACATGACCAGTAAGTCTGCACAGATTGTCTATCGTTGTTATTCTTTATTACGTGTGTAAACAGCAATTTCTTTAAAAAAAATAAACCTTTCCCAACATGACCAGTACGTCTGAACTGATTGTCTATCGTTGTTATACTTTATTACGTATGCAAGCAGCTATTTCCTTAAGAAAATAACCTTTCCCAACTTGACAAGTACTTTTGCAGTGAATGTCTATCATTGTGATTCTCTCTTACGTATGCAAGCAGCTATTTCCGTAAAAAACTAACCTTTCCCAACATGACCATTACGTCTGCACAGATTGTCTATCGTTGTTATTCTGTATTACGTGTGTAAACAGCAATTTCCTTAAAAAAACTAACCTTTCCTAACATGACCAGTACGTCTGAACTGATTGTCTATCGTTGTTATTCTTTATTACGTGTGTAAACAGCAATCCCCTTAAAAAACTAACTTTTCCCAACATGACAGGTACGTCTGCAGTGAATGTCTATCGTTGTGATTCTTTCTTACGTATGCAAGCAGCTATTTCCGTTAAAACTAACCTTTCCCAACATGACAGTTACGTCTGCACTGAATGTCTATCGTTGTTATTCTTTATTACGTATGCAAGCAGCTATTTCCTTAAGAAACTAACCTTTCCCAACTTGACAAGTACTTTTGCAGTGAATGTCTATCGTTGTGATTCTCTCTTACGTATGCAAGCAGCTATTTCCGTAAAAAACTAACCTTTCCCAACATGACCAGTACGTCTGCACAGATTGTCTATCGTTGTTACTCTTTATTACGTGTGTAAACAGCAATTTCCTTAAAAAAACTAACCTTTCCCAACATGACCAGTACGTCTGAACTGATTGTCTATCGTTGTTATTCTTTATTACGTGTGTAAACAGCAATCTCCTTAAAAAACTAAACTTTCCCAACATGACAGGTACGTCTGCAGTGAATGTGTATCGTTGTGATTCTTTCTTACGTATGCAAGCAGCTATTTCCGTTAAAACTAACCGTTCCCAACATGACAGTTACGTCTGCACTGAATGTCTATCGTTGTTATTCTTTATTACGTATGCAAGCAGCTATTTCCTTAAGAAACTAACCTTTCCCAACATGACAGGTACGTCTGCAGTGAATGTCTATCGTTGTGATTCTTTCTTACGTATGCAAACAGATATTTCCGTAAAAATCTAACCTTTCTCAACAAGACAGGTACGTCTGCAGTGAATGTCTATCGTTGTGATTCTTTCTTACGTATGCAAGGAGCTATTTCCGTTAAAACTCACCTTTCCCAACATGACAGGTACGTCTGCAGTGAATGATTATCGTTGTGATTCTTTCTTACGTATGCAAGCAGCTATTTCCGTAAAAAACTAACCTTTCCCAACATGACAGGTACGTCTGCAGTGAATGGCTATCGTTGTGATTCTTTCTTACGTATGCAAGCAGCTATTTCCGTAAAAAACTAACCTTTCTCAACATGACAGGTACGTTTGCAGTGAATGGTTATCGTTGTGATTCTTTCTTACGTATGCAAACAGCTATTTCCGTAAAAAACTAACCTTTTCCAACATGACAGGTACGTTTGCAGTGAACGGCTATCGTTGTGATTCTTTCTTACGTATGCAAGTAGCTATTTGCGTAAAAAACTAACCTTTCGCAACATGACAGGTACGTTTGCAGTGAATGGCTATCGTTGTGATTCTTTCTTACGTATGCAAACAGCTATTTCCGTAAAAAACTAACCTTTCCCAATATGACAGGTACGTTTGCAATGAATGGCTATCGTTGTGCTTCTTTCTTACATATGCAAGCAGCTATTTTCATAAAAACTAACCTTTCCAAACATGACAAGTTCGTCTGCAGTGAATGAATGTCGATATGTATCTTTCTTACGTATGCAAACAGCTATTTCCGTAAAAAACTAACCTTTCCCAACATGACCAGTACGTCTGCACTGATTGTCTATCGTTGTTATTCTTAATTAGGAGCTTAAAAAGCAATTTCCTTAAAAAACTTACCTTTCCAAACATGACCAGTAAGTCTGCACTGAATGTCTATCGTTGTGATTCTTTCTTACGTATGCAAGCAGCTATTTCCGTAAAAAACTAACCTTTCCCAACATGACAGGTACGTCTGCAGTGAATGGCTATCGTTGTGATTCTTTCTTATGTATGCAAGCAGCTATTTCCGTAAAAAACTAACCTTTCTCAACATGACAAGTACGTCTGCAGTGAATGGCTATCGTTGTGATTCTTTCTTACGTATGCAAGCAGCTATTTCCGTAAAAAACTAACCTTTCTCAACATGACAAGTACGTTTGCAGTGAATGACTGTCGATATATATCTTTCTTTCGTATGCAAACAGCTATTTCCGTAAAAAACTAACCTTTCCCAACATGACAGGTACGTCTGCAGTGAATGGCTATCGTTGTGATTCTTTCTTACGTATGCAAGCAGCTTTTTCCGTTAAAACTAACCTTTCCCAACATGACAGTTACGTCTGCACTGAATGTCTATCGTTGTTATTCTTTGTTACGTATGCAAGCAGCTATTTCCTTAAGAAACTAACCTTTCCCAACATGACAGGTACGTCTGCAGTGAATGTCTATCGTTGTGATTCTTTCTTACGTATGCAAACAGCTATTTCCGTAAAAATCTAACCTTTCCCAACATGACAGGTACGTCTGCAGTGAATGTCTATCGTTGTGATTCTTTCTTACGTATGCAAACAGCTATTTCCGTAAAAAACTATCCTTTCCAAACATAATCAGTACTTCTGCACTGATTGTCTATCGTTGTTATTCTTTATTACGTATGCAAGCAGCTATTTCCTTAGGAAACTAACCTTTCCCAACATGACAAATACGTTTGCAGTGAATGTCTATCGTTGTGATTCTTTTTTACGTATGCAAGCAGCTATTTCCGTTAAAACTAACCTTTCCCAACATGACAGGTACGTCTGCAGTGAATGGCTATCGTTGTGATTCTTTCTTACGTATGCAAGCAGCTATTTCCGTAAAAAACTAACCTTTCCCAACATGACAGGTACGTCTGCTGTGAATGGCTATCGTTGTGATTCTTTCTTACGTATGCAAACAGCTATTTCCGTAAAAAACTAACCTTTCCCAACCTGACAAGTTCGTCTGCAGTGAATGAATGTCGATATGTATCTTTCTTACGTATGCAAGCAGCTATTTCCGTTAAAACTAACCTTTCCCAACATGACAGGTACGTCTGCTGTGAATGGCTATCGTTGTGATTCTTTCTTACGTATGCAAACAGCTATTTGCGTAAAAAACTAACCTTTCGCAACATGACAGGTACGTTTGCAGTGAATGGCTATCGTTGTGATTCTTTCTGACGTATGCAAACAGCTATTTCCGTAAAAAACTAACCTTTCCCAACATGACAGGTACGTTTGCAATGAATGGCTATCGTTGTGCTTCTTTCTTACGTATGCAAGCAACTATTTTCGTAAAAACTAATCTTTCCAAACATGACAAGTTCGTGTGCAGTGAATGAATGTCGATATATATCTTTCTTACGTATGCAAACAGCTATTTCCGTAAAAAACTAACCTTTCCCAACCTGACAAGTTCGTCTGCAGTGAATGAATGTCGATATGTATCTTTCTTACGTATGCAAACAGCTATTTCCGTAAAAAACTAACCTTTCCCAACCTGACAAGTTCGTCTGCAGTGAATGAATGTCGATATGTATCTTTCTTACGTATGCAAACAGCTATTTCCGTAAAAAACTAACCTTTCCCAACCTGACAAGTTCGTCTGCAGTGAATGAATGTCGATATGTATCTTTCTTACGTATGCAAACAGCTATTTCCGTAAAAAACTAACCTTTCCCAACCTGACAAGTTCGTCTGCAGTGAATGAATGTCGATATGTATCTTTCTTACGTATGCAAGCAGCTATTTCCGTTAAAACTAACCTTTCCCAACATGACAGTTACGTCTGCACTGAATGTCTATCGTTGTTATTCTTTATTACGTATGCAAGCAGCTATTTCCTTAAGAAACTAACCTTTCCCAACTTGACAAGTACTTTTGCAGTGAATGTCTATCGTTGTGATTCTCTCTTACGTATGCAAGCAGCTATTTCCGTAAAAAACTAACCTTTCCCAACATGACCAGTACGTCTGCACAGATTGTCTATCGTTGTTACTCTTTATTACGTGTGTAAACAGCAATTTCCTTAAAAAAACTAACCTTTCCCAACATGACCAGTACGTCTGAACTGATTGTCTATCGTTGTTATTCTTTATTACGTGTGTAAACAGCAATCTCCTTAAAAAACTAAACTTTCCCAACATGACAGGTACGTCTGCAGTGAATGTGTATCGTTGTGATTCTTTCTTACGTATGCAAGCAGCTATTTCCGTTAAAACTAACCGTTCCCAACATGACAGTTACGTCTGCACTGAATGTCTATCGTTGTTATTCTTTATTACGTATGCAAGCAGCTATTTCCTTAAGAAACTAACCTTTCCCAACATGACAGGTACGTCTGCAGTGAATGTCTATCGTTGTGATTCTTTCTTACGTATGCAAACAGATATTTCCGTAAAAATCTAACCTTTCTCAACAAGACAGGTACGTCTGCAGTGAATGTCTATCGTTGTGATTCTTTCTTACGTATGCAAGGAGCTATTTCCGTTAAAACTCACCTTTCCCAACATGACAGGTACGTCTGCAGTGAATGATTATCGTTGTGATTCTTTCTTACGTATGCAAGCAGCTATTTCCGTAAAAAACTAACCTTTCCCAACATGACAGGTACGTCTGCAGTGAATGGCTATCGTTGTGATTCTTTCTTACGTATGCAAGCAGCTATTTCCGTAAAAAACTAACCTTTCTCAACATGACAGGTACGTTTGCAGTGAATGGTTATCGTTGTGATTCTTTCTTACGTATGCAAACAGCTATTTCCGTAAAAAACTAACCTTTTCCAACATGACAGGTACGTTTGCAGTGAACGGCTATCGTTGTGATTCTTTCTTACGTATGCAAGTAGCTATTTGCGTAAAAAACTAACCTTTCGCAACATGACAGGTACGTTTGCAGTGAATGGCTATCGTTGTGATTCTTTCTTACGTATGCAAACAGCTATTTCCGTAAAAAACTAACCTTTCCCAATATGACAGGTACGTTTGCAATGAATGGCTATCGTTGTGCTTCTTTCTTACATATGCAAGCAGCTATTTTCATAAAAACTAACCTTTCCAAACATGACAAGTTCGTCTGCAGTGAATGAATGTCGATATGTATCTTTCTTACGTATGCAAACAGCTATTTCCGTAAAAAACTAACCTTTCCCAACATGACCAGTACGTCTGCACTGATTGTCTATCGTTGTTATTCTTAATTAGGAGCTTAAAAAGCAATTTCCTTAAAAAACTTACCTTTCCAAACATGACCAGTAAGTCTGCACTGAATGTCTATCGTTGTGATTCTTTCTTACGTATGCAAGCAGCTATTTCCGTAAAAAACTAACCTTTCCCAACATGACAGGTACGTCTGCAGTGAATGGCTATCGTTGTGATTCTTTCTTATGTATGCAAGCAGCTATTTCCGTAAAAAACTAACCTTTCTCAACATGACAAGTACGTCTGCAGTGAATGGCTATCGTTGTGATTCTTTCTTACGTATGCAAGCAGCTATTTCCGTAAAAAACTAACCTTTCCCAACCTGACAAGTTCGTCTGCAGTGAATGACTGTCGATATATATCTTTCTTTCGTATGCAAACAGCTATTTCCGTAAAAAACTAACCTTTCCCAACATGACAGGTACGTCTGCAGTGAATGGCTATCGTTGTGATTCTTTCTTACGTATGCAAGCAGCTTTTTCCGTTAAAACTAACCTTTCCCAACATGACAGTTACGTCTGCACTGAATGTCTATCGTTGTTATTCTTTATTACGTATGCAAGCAGCTATTTCCTTAAGAAACTAACCTTTCCCAACATGACAGGTACGTCTGCAGTGAATGTCTATCGTTGTGATTCTTTCTTACGTATGCAAACAGCTATTTCCGTAAAAATCTAACCTTTCCCAACATGACAGGTACGTCTGCAGTGAATGTCTATCGTTGTGATTCTTTCTTACGTATGCAAACAGCTATTTCCGTAAAAAACTATCCTTTCCAAACATAATCAGTACTTCTGCACTGATTGTCTATCGTTGTTATTCTTTATTACGTATGCAAGCAGCTATTTCCTTAGGAAACTAACCTTTCCCAACATGACAAATACGTTTGCAGTGAATGTCTATCGTTGTGATTCTTTTTTACGTATGCAAGCAGCTATTTCCGTTAAAACTAACCTTTCCCAACATGACAGGTACGTCTGCAGTGAATGGCTATCGTTGTGATTCTTTCTTACGTATGCAAGCAGCTATTTCCGTAAAAATCTAACCTTTCCCAACATGACAGGTACGTCTGCAGTGAATGATTATCGTTGTGATTCTTTCTTACGTATGCAAGCAGCTATTTCCGTAAAAAACTAACCTTTCCCAACATGACAGGTACGTCTGCTGTGAATGGCTATCGTTGTGATTCTTTCTTACGTATGCAAACAGCTATTTGCGTAAAAAACTAACCTTTCGCAACATGACAGGTACGTTTGCAGTGAATGGCTATCGTTGTGATTCTTTCTGACGTATGCAAACAGCTATTTCCGTAAAAAACTAACCTTTCCCAACATGACAGGTACGTTTGCAGTGAATGGCTATCGTTGTGATTCTTTCTTACGTATGCAAGCAGCTTTTTCCGTAAAAAACTAAAATTTCCCAACATGACAGGTACGTCTGCAATGATTGGCTATCGTTGTGATTCTTTCTTACGTATGCAAGCAGCTATTTCCGTAAAAACTAACCTTTTCCAACATGACAGTTACGTCTGCAGTGAATGGCTATCGTTGTGATTCTTTCTTACGTATGCAAGCAGCTATTTGCGTAAAAAACTAACCTTTCGCAACATGACAGGTACGTTTGCAGTGAATGGCTATCGTTGTGATTCTTTCTTACGTATGCAAACAGCTATTTCCGTAAAAAACTAACCTTTCCCAACATGACAGGTACGTTTGCAATGAATGGCTATCGTTGTGCTTCTTTCTTACGTATGCAAGCAGCTATTTTCGTAAAAACTAACCTTTCCAAACATGACAAGTTCGTCTGCAGTGAATGAATGTCGATATATATCTTTCTTACGTATGCAAACAGCTATTTCCGTAAAAAACTAACCTTTCCCAAAATGACAGGTACGTTTGCAATGAATGGCTATCGTTGTGCTTCTTTCTTACGTATGCAAGCAGCTATTTTCGTAAAAACTAACCTTTCCCAACATGACAAGTACGTTTGCAGTGAATGGCTATCGTTGTGATTCTTTCTTACGTATGCAAACAGCTATTTCCGTAAAAAACTAACCTTTCCAAACATGACTAGTACGTCTGCACTGAATGTCTATCGTTCTTATTCATTATTACGTGCGTAAAAAGCAATTTCCATAAAAAACTAACCTTTCCCAACATGACAAGTACGTCTGCACTGATTGTCTATCGTGTTTATTCTTTATTACGTGCGTAAAAAGCAATTTCCATAAAATACTAACCTTTCCCAACATGACCAGTACGTCTGTACTGAATGTCTATCGTTGTTATTCTTTATTACGTGCGTAAAAAGCAATTTCCATAAAAAACTAACCTTTCCAAACATGAGCAGTACGTCTGTACTGAATGTCTATCGTTCTTATTCTTTATTACGTGCGTAAAAAGCAATTTCCATAAAAAACTAACCTTTCCCAACATGACAAGTACGTCTAAACTGATTGTCTATCGTTGTTATTCTTTATTACGTGCGTAAAAAGCAATTTCCATAAAAAACTAACCTTTCCAAACATGACCAGTACGTCTGTACTGAATGTCGATCGTTCTTATTCTTTATTACGTGCGTAAAAAACAATTTCCTTAAAAAACTAACCTTTCTCAACATGATCAGTACGTCTGCACTGAATGTCTATCGTTGTTATTCTTTATTACGTGCGTAAAAAGCAATTTCCTTAAAAAACTAACATTCCTAACATGACAAGTACGTTTGCAGTGAAAGTTTATCCTGATTAATTCTTATGTATGCCTATGATATATTTTCCTAAATAACTAACCTTCCCCAACATGACAGGTACGTCTGCAGTGAATTGCTATCGTTGTGATTTTTTCTTACGTATGCAAGCAGCTATTTCCGCAAAAAACTAACCTTTCCCAACATGACAGTTACGTCTGCAGTGAATGTCTATCGTTGTGATTCTTTCTTACGTATGCAAGCAGCTATTTCCGTAAAAAACTAACCTTTCCAAACATGACCAGTACGTCTGTACTGAATGTCTATCGTTCTTATTCTTTATTACGTGCGTAAAAAGCAATTTCCATAAAAAACTAACCTTTCCCAACATGACAGTTACGTCTGCAGTGAATGTCTATCGTTGTGATTCTTTCTTACGTATGCAAGCAGCTATTTCCGTAAAAAACTAACCTTTCCAAACATGACCAGTACGTCTGTACTGAATGTCTATCGTTCGTATTCTTTATTGCGTGCGTAAAAAGCAATTTATAATAAAAAACTAACCTTTCCCAACATGACCAGTACGTCTGCACAGATTGTCTATAGTTGTTATTCTTTATTACGTGCGTAAACAGCAATTTCCATAAAAAACTAACCTTTCCTAACATGACAAGTACGTCTGCAGTGAAAGTTTATCCTGATTAATTCTTATGTATGCCTATGATATATTTTCCTAAATAACTAACCTTTCCCAACATGACCAGTACGTCTGCACAGATTGTCTATCGTTGTTATTCTTTATTATGTATGCAAGCAGCTATTTCCATAAAGAACCAACCTTTCCCAACATGACAAGTACGTCTGCACTGAATGTCTATCGTTGTGATTCTTTCTTACGTATGCAAGCAGCTATTTCCGTAAACAACTAACCTTTCCCAACATGACAAACCTTTGCAGTTATTGGCTATCGTTGTGATTCTTTCTTACGTATGCAAGTAGCTATTTCGGTAAAAAACTAACCTTTCCCAACATGGCAGGTACGTCTGCAGTGAATGTCTATCGTTGTGATTCTTTCTTACGCATGCAAACAGCTATTTCATTAAAAACCTAACCTTTCCCAACATGACAGGTACGTCTGCAGTGAATGTCTATCGTGATTCTTTCTTACGTATGCAAACCGCTATTTCCGTAAAAAACTAACCTTTCCCAACATGACAGTTACGTCTGCAGTGAATGGCTATTGTTGTGATTCTTTCTTACGTATGCAAGTAGCTATTTCGGTAAAAAACTAACCTTTCCCAACATGGCAGGTACGTCTGCAGTGAATGTCTATCGTTGTGATTCTTTCTTACGCATGCAAACAGCTATTTCATTAAAAACCTAACCTTTCCCAACATGACAGGTACGTCTGCAGTGAATGTCTATCGTTGTGATTCTTTCTTACGTATGCAAACCGCTATTTCCGTAAAAAACTAACTTTTCCCAACATGACAGTTACGTCTCCAGTAAATGGCTATTGTTGTGATTCTTTCTTACGTATGCAAGTAGCTATTTCCGTAAAAAACTAACCTTTCCCAACATGGCAGGTACGTCTGCAGTGAATGTCTATCGTTGTGATTCTTTCTTACGTATGCAAACCGCTATTTCCGTAAAAAACTAACTTTTCCCAACATGACAGTTACGTCTCCAGTAAATGGCTATTGTTGTGATTCTCTCTTACGCATGCAAGCAGCTATTTCCGTAAAAAACTAACCTTTCCCAACATGACCAGTACGCCTGCACAGATTGTCTATCGTTGTTATTCTTTATTACGTGTGTAAACAGCAATTTCCTTAAAAAAAACTAACCTTTCCCAACATGACCAGTACGTCTGAACTGATTGTCTATCGTTGTTATTCTTTATTACGTGTGTAAACAGCAATCTCCTTTAAAAACTAACCTTTCCTAACATGACAAATACGTTTGCAGTGAATGTCTATCGTTGTGATTCTTTCTTACGTATGCAAGCAGCTATTTCCGTTAAAACTAACCTTTCCCAGCATGACAGTTACGTCTGCAGTGAATGGCTATCGTTGTGTTTCTTTCTTACGTATGCAAGCAGCTATTTCCTTAAAAAACTAACCTTTCCCAACATGACAGTTACGTCTGCACTGAATGTCTATCGTTATTCTTTATTACGTTTGCAAGCAGCTATTTCCTTAAGAAACTAACCTTTCCCAACATGGCAAGTACGTCTGCAGTGAATGTCTATCGTTGTGATTCTTTCTTACGTATGCAAACAGCTATTTCCGTAAAAATCTAACCTTTCCCAACATGACAGGTACGTCTGCAGTGAATGTTTATCGTTGTGATTCTTTCTTACGTATGCAAACAGGTATTTCCGTAAAAAACTATCCTTTCCAAACATGATCAGTACGTCTGCACTGATTGTCTATCGTTGTTATTCTTTATTACGTATGGAAGCAGCTATTTCCTTAAGAAACTAACCTTTCCCAACATGACAAATACGTTTGCAGTGAATGTCTATCGTTGTGATTCTTTCTTACGTATGCAAGCAGCTATTTCCGTAAAAAACTAACCTTTCCCAACATGACAGGTACGTCTGCAGTGAATGTCTATCGCTGTTATTCTTTATTACGTGCGTAAAAAGCAATTTCCTTAAAAAACTAACCTTTCCCAACATGACCAGTACGTCTCCACTGATTGTCTATCGTTGTTATTCTTTAGTACGTATGCAAGCAGCTATTTCCTGAAGAAACTAACCTTTCCCAACATTAAGTACGTTTGCAGTGAATGTCTATCGTTGTGATTCTTTCTTACGTATGCAAACAGCTATTTCCGAAAAAAAACTAACCTTTCCAAACATAACCAGTACGTCTGCACTGATTGTCTATTGTTGTTATACTTTATTACGTATGCAAGCAGCTATGTCCTTAAGAAACTAACCTTTCCCAACATGGCAAGTACGTCTGCAGTTAATGTCTATCGTTGTTATTCTTTATTCCGTGCGTAAAAAGCAATTTCCTTAAACACTAACCTTTCCCAACATGACAAGTACGTTTGCAGTGAATGGCTATCTTTGTTATTCTTTCTTATGTATGCAAGCAGCTATTTCCTTAAAAAACTAACCTTTCCAAACATGACAGTTACGTCTGCAGTGAATGGCTATCGTTGTGATAATTTCTTACGTATGCAAGCAGCTATTTCCTTAAGAAACTAACCTATCCCAACATGACAGTTACGTCTGCACTGAATGTCTATCGTTATTATTCTTTATTACGTATGCAAGCAGCTATTTCCTTAAGAAACTAACCTTTCCCAACATGGCAAGTACGTCTGCAGTGAATGTCTATCGTTGTGATTCTTTCTTACGTATGCAAACAGCTATTTCCGTAAAAAACTATCCTTTCCAAACATGATCAGTACGTCTGCACTGATTGTCTATCATTGTTATTCTTTATTACGTATGCAAGCAGCTATTTCCTTAAGAAACTAACCTTTCCTAACATGACAAATACGTTTGCAGTGAATGTCTATCTTTGTGATTCTTTCTTACGTATGCAAGCAGCTATTTCCGTTAAAAGCTAACCTTTTCCAACATGACAGGTACGTCTGCAATGAATGGCTATCGTTGTGATTCTTTCTTACGTATGCAAGCAGCTATTTCCGTAAAAATCTAACCTTTCCCAACATGACAGGTACGTCTGCAGTGAATGTTTATCGTTGTGATTCTTTCTTACGTATGCAAACAGCTATTTCCGTAAAAAACTATCCTTTCCAAACATGATCAGTACGTCTGCACTGATTGTCTGTCGTTGTTATTCTTTATTACGTATGCAAGCAGCTATTTCCTTAAGAAACTAACCTTTCCCAAAATGACAAATACGTTTGCAGTGAATGTCTATCGTTGTGATTTTTTCTTACGTATGCAAACAGCTATTTCCGTAAAAAACTATCCTTTCCAAACATGATCAGTACGTCTGCACTGATTGTCTGTCGTTGTTATTCTTTATTACGTATGCAAGCAGCTATTTCCTTAAGAAACTAACCTTTCCCAAAATGACAAATACGTTTGCAGACAATGTTTATCGTTGTGATTCTTTCTTACGTATGCAAACAGCTATTTCCGTAAAAAACTATCCTTTCCAAACATGATCAGTACGTCTGCACTGATTGTCTGTCGTTGTTATTCTTTATTACGTATGCAAGCAGCTATTTCCTTAAGAAACTAACCTTTCCCAAAATGACAAATACGTTTGCAGACAATGTTTATCGTTGTGATTCTTTCTTACGTATGCAAACAGCTATTTCCGTAAAAAACTATCCTTTCCAAACATGATCAGTACGTCTGCACTGATTGTCTGTCGTTGTTATTCTTTATTACGTATGCAAGCAGCTATTTCCTAAAGAAACTAACCTTTCCTAACATGACAAATACGTCTGCAGTGAATGTCTATCGTTGTGGTTCTTTCTTACGTATGCAAGCAGCTATTTCCGTTAAAAACTAACCTTTTCCAACATGACAGGTACGTCTGCAATGAATGGCTATCGTTGTGATTCTTTCTTACGTATGCAAGCAGCTATTTCCGTAAAAAACTAACCTTTCCCAACATGACAGGTACGTCTGCAGTGAATGTCTATCGTTGTTATTCTTTATTACGTGCGTAAAAAGCAATTTCCTTAAGGAACTAACCTTTCCCAACATGACCAGTACGTCTGCACTGAATGTCTATCGTTGTTATTTTTATTACGTGCATAAAAAGCAATTTCCTTAAAAAACTAACCTTTCCCAACATGACCAGTAGTCTACGTCTCCACTGATTGTCTATCGTTGTTATTCTTTAGTACGTATGCAAGCAGCTATTTCCTGAAGAAACTAACCTTTCCCAACATTAAGTACGTTTGCAGTGAATGTCTATCGTTGTGATTCTTTCTTACGTATGCAAGCAGCTATTTCCTTAAGAAACTAACCTATCCCAACATGACAGTTACGTCTGCACTGAATGTCTATCGTTATTATTCTTTATTACGAATGCAAGCAGCTATTTCCTTAAGAAACTAACCTTTCCCAACATGGCAAGTACGTCTGCAGTGAATGTCTATCGTTGTGATTCTTTCTTACGTATGCAAACAGCTATTTCCGTAAAAATCTAACCTTTCCGAACATGACAGGTACGTCTGCAGTGAATGTCTATCGTTGTGATTCTTTCTTACATATGCAAACAGCTATTTCCGTAAAAAACTATCCTTTCCAAACATGATCAGTACGTCTGCACTGATTGTCTATCGTTGTTATTCTTTATTACGTATGCAAGCAGCTATTTCCTTAAGAAACTAACCTTTCCTAACATGACAAATACGTTTGCAGTGAATGTCTATCTTTGTGATTCGTTCTTACGTATGCAAGCAGCTATTTCCGTTAAAAACTAACCTTTTCCAACATGACAGGTACGTCTGCAATGAATGGCTATCGTTGTGATTCTTTCTTACGTATGCAAGCAGCTATTTCCGTAAAAAACTAACCTTTCCCAACATGACAAGTACGTCTGCAGTGAATGTCTATCGTTGTTATTTTTATTACGTGCATAAAAAGCAATTTCCTTAAAAAACTAACCTTTCCCAACATGACCAGTACGTCTCCACTGATTGTCTATCGTTGTTATTCTTTAGTACGTATGCAAGCAGCTATTTCCTGAAGAAACTAACCTTTCCAAACATTAAGTACGTTTGCAGTGAATGTCTATCGTTGTGATTCTTTCTTACGTATGCAAACAGCTATTTCCGAAAAAAAACTAACCTTTCCAAACATAACCAGTACGTCTGCACTGATTGTCTATTGTTGTTATACTTTATTACGTATGCAAGCAGCTATGTCCTTAAGAAACTAACCTTTCCCAACATGGCAAGTACGTCTGCAGTTAATGTCTATCGTTGTTATTCTTTATTCCGTGCGTAAAAAGCAATTTCCTTAAACACTAACCTTTCCCAACATGACAAGTACGTTTGCAGTGAATGGCTATCTTTGTTATTCTTTCTTATGTATGCAAGCAGCTATTTCCTTAAAAAACTAACCTTTCCAAACATGACAGTTACGTCTGCAGTGAATGGCTATCGTTGTGATAATTTCTTACGTATGCAAGCAGCTATTTCCTTAAGAAACTAACCTATCCCAACATGACAGTTACGTCTGCACTGAATGTCTATCGTTATTATTCTTTATTACGTATGCAAGCAGCTATTTCCTTAAGAAACTAACCTTTCCCAACATGGCAAGTACGTCTGCAGTGAATGTCTATCGTTGTGATTCTTTCTTACGTATGCAAACAGCTATTTCCGTAAAAAACTATCCTTTCCAAACATGATCAGTACGTCTGCACTGATTGTCTATCATTGTTATTCTTTATTACGTATGCAAGCAGCTATTTCCTTAAGAAACTAACCTTTCCTAACATGACAAATACGTTTGCAGTGAATGTCTATCTTTGTGATTCTTTCTTACGTATGCAAGCAGCTATTTCCGTTAAAAGCTAACCTTTTCCAACATGACAGGTACGTCTGCAATGAATGGCTATCGTTGTGATTCTTTCTTACGTATGCAAGCAGCTATTTCCGTAAAAATCTAACCTTTCCCAACATGACAGGTACGTCTGCAGTGAATGTTTATCGTTGTGATTCTTTCTTACGTATGCAAACAGCTATTTCCGTAAAAAACTATCCTTTCCAAACATGATCAGTACGTCTGCACTGATTGTCTGTCGTTGTTATTCTTTATTACGTATGCAAGCAGCTATTTCCTTAAGAAACTAACCTTTCCCAAAATGACAAATACGTTTGCAGTGAATGTCTATCGTTGTGATTTTTTCTTACGTATGCAAACAGCTATTTCCGTAAAAAACTATCCTTTCCAAACATGATCAGTACGTCTGCACTGATTGTCTGTCGTTGTTATTCTTTATTACGTATGCAAGCAGCTATTTCCTTAAGAAACTAACCTTTCCTAACATGACAAATACGTCTGCAGTGAATGTCTATCGTTGTGGTTCTTTCTTACGTATGCAAGCAGCTATTTCCGTTAAAAACTAACCTTTTCCAACATGACAGGTACGTCTGCAATGAATGGCTATCGTTGTGATTCTTTCTTACGTATGCAAGCAGCTATTTCCGTAAAAAACTAACCTTTCCCAACATGACAGGTACGTCTGCAGTGAATGTCTATCGTTGTTATTCTTTATTACGTGCGTAAAAAGCAATTTCCTTAAGGAACTAACCTTTCCCAACATGACAGGTACGTCTGCACTGAATGTCTATCGTTGTTATTTTTATTACGTGCATAAAAAGCAATTTCCTTACAAAACTAACCTTTCCAAACATGACCAGTACGTCTGTACTGAATGTCTATCGTTCGTATTCTTTATTGCGTGCGTAAAAAGCAATTTATAATAAAAAACTAACCTTTCCCAACATGACCAGTACGTCTGCACAGATTGTCTATAGTTGTTATTCTTTATTACGTGCGTAAACAGCAATTTCCATAAAAAACTAACCTTTCCTAACATGACAAGTACGTCTGCAGTGAAAGTTTATCCTGATTAATTCTTATGTATGCCTATGATATATTTTCCTAAATAACTAACCTTTCCCAACATGACCAGTACGTCTGCACAGATTGTCTATCGTTGTTATTCTTTATTATGTATGCAAGCAGCTATTTCCATAAAGAACCAACCTTTCCCAACATGACAAGTACGTCTGCACTGAATGTCTATCGTTGTGATTCTTTCTTACGTATGCAAGCAGCTATTTCCGTAAACAACTAACCTTTCCCAACATGACAAACCTTTGCAGTTATTGGCTATCGTTGTGATTCTTTCTTACGTATGCAAGTAGTTATTTCGGTAAAAAACTAACCTTTCCCAACATGGCAGGTACGTCTGCAGTGAATGTCTATCGTTGTGATTCTTTCTTACGCATGCAAACAGCTATTTCATTAAAAACCTAACCTTTCCCAACATGACAGGTACGTCTGCAGTGAATGTCTATCGTGATTCTTTCTTACGTATGCAAACCGCTATTTCCGTAAAAAACTAACCTTTCCCAACATGACAGTTACGTCTGCAGTGAATGGCTATTGTTGTGATTCTTTCTTACGTATGCAAGTAGCTATTTCGGTAAAAAACTAACCTTTCCCAACATGGCAGGTACGTCTGCAGTGAATGTCTATCGTTGTGATTCTTTCTTACGCATGCAAACAGCTATTTCATTAAAAACCTAACCTTTCCCAACATGACAGGTACGTCTGCAGTGAATGTCTATCGTTGTGATTCTTTCTTACGTATGCAAACCGCTATTTCCGTAAAAAACTAACTTTTCCCAACATGACAGTTACGTCTCCAGTAAATGGCTATTGTTGTGATTCTTTCTTACGTATGCAAGTAGCTATTTCCGTAAAAAACTAACCTTTCCCAACATGGCAGGTACGTCTGCAGTGAATGTCTATCGTTGTTATTCTTTATTACGGGCGTAAAAAGCAATTTACTTAAAAAACTAACCTTTCCCAACATGATGAGTACGTCTGCACTGAATGTCTATCGTTGTTATTCTTTATTACGTGCGTAAAAAGCAATTTCCTTAAATAACTAACCTTTCCCAACATGACCAGTACGTCTGCACTGAATGTCTATCGTTGTTATTCTTTATTACGTTCGTAAAAAGCAATTTCCTTAAAAAACTAACGTTTAAAAACATGACCAGTACGTCTGCACTGAATGTTTATCGTTGTTATACTTTATTACGTATGCAAGCAGCTATTTCCTTAAGAAACTAACCTTTCCCAACTTGACAAGTACTTTTGCAGTGAATGTGTATCGTTGTGATTCTCTCTTACGCATGCAAGCAGCTATTTCCGTAAAAAACTAACCTTTCCCAACATGACCAGTACGCCTGCACAGATTGTCTATCGTTGTTATTCTTTATTACGTGTGTAAACAGCAATTTCCTTAAAAAAAACTAACCTTTCCCAACATGACCAGTACGTCTGAACTGATTGTCTATCGTTGTTATTCTTTATTACGTGTGTAAACAGCAATCTCCTTTAAAAACTAACCTTTCCTAACATGACAAATACGTTTGCAGTGAATGTCTATCGTTGTGATTCTTTCTTACGTATGCAAGCAGCTATTTCCGTTAAAACTAACCTTTCCCAGCATGACAGTTACGTCTGCAGTGAATGGCTATCGTTGTGTTTCTTTCTTACGTATGCAAGCAGCTATTTCCTTAAAAAACTAACCTTTCCCAACATGACAGTTACGTCTGCACTGAATGTCTATCGTTGTTATTCTTTATTACGTTTGCAAGCAGCTATTTCCTTAAGAAACTAACCTTTCCCAACATGGCAAGTACGTCTGCAGTGAATGTCTATCGTTGTGATTCTTTCTTACGTATGCAAACAGCTATTTCCGTAAAAATCTAACCTTTCCCAACATGACAGGTACGTCTGCAGTGAATGTTTATCGTTGTGATTCTTTCTTACGTATGCAAACAGGTATTTCCGTAAAAAACTATCCTTTCCAAACATGATCAGTACGTCTGCACTGATTGTCTATCGTTGTTATTCTTTATTACGTATGGAAGCAGCTATTTCCTTAAGAAACTAACCTTTCCCAACATGACAAATACGTTTGCAGTGAATGTCTATCGTTGTGATTCTTTCTTACGTATGCAAGCAGCTATTTCCGTTAAAAACTAACCTTTTCCAACATGACAGGTACGTCTGCAATGAATAACTATCGTTGTGATTCTTTCTTACGTATGCAAGCAGCTATTTCCGTAAAAAACTAACCTTTCCCAACATGACAGGTACGTCTGCAGTGAATGTCTATCGCTGTTATTCTTTATTACGTGCGTAAAAAGCAATTTCCTTAAAAAACTAACCTTTCCCAACATGACCAGTACGTCTCCACTGATTGTCTATCGTTGTTATTCTTTAGTACGTATGCAAGCAGCTATTTCCTGAAGAAACTAACCTTTCCCAACATTAAGTACGTTTGCAGTGAATGTCTATCGTTGTGATTCTTTCTTACGTATGCAAACAGCTATTTCCGAAAAAAAACTAACCTTTCCAAACATAACCAGTACGTCTGCACTGATTGTCTATTGTTGTTATACTTTATTACGTATGCAAGCAGCTATGTCCTTAAGAAACTAACCTTTCCCAACATGGCAAATACGTCTGCAGTTAATGTCTATCGTTGTTATTCTTTATTCCGTGCGTAAAAAGCAATTTCCTTAAACACTAACCTTTCCCAACATGACAAGTACGTTTGCAGTGAATGGCTATCTTTGTTATTCTTTCTTATGTATGCAAGCAGCTATTTCCTTAAAAAACTAACCTTTCCAAACATGACAGTTACGTCTGCAGTGAATGGTTATCGTTGTGATAATTTCTTACGTATGCAAGCAGCTATTTCCTTAAGAAACTAACCTATCCCAACATGACAGTTACGTCTGCACTGAATGTCTATCGTTATTATTCTTTATTACGTATGCAAGCAGCTATTTCCTTAAGAAACTAACCTTTCCCAACATGGCAAGTACGTCTGCAGTGAATGTCTATCGTTGTGATTCTTTCTTACGTATGCAAACAGCTATTTCCGTAAAAAACTATCCTTTCCAAACATGATCAGTACGTCTGCACTGATTGTCTATCATTGTTATTCTTTATTACGTATGCAAGCAGCTATTTCCTTAAGAAACTAACCTTTCCTAACATGACAAATACGTTTGCAGTGAATGTCTATCTTTGTGATTCTTTCTTACGTATGCAAGCAGCTATTTCCGTTAAAAGCTAACCTTTTCCAACATGACAGGTACGTCTGCAATGAATGGCTATCGTTGTGATTCTTTCTTACGTATGCAAGCAGCTATTTCCGTAAAAATCTAACCTTTCCCAACATGACAGGTACGTCTGCAGTGAATGTTTATCGTTGTGATTCTTTCTTACGTATGCAAACAGCTATTTCCGTAAAAAACTATCCTTTCCAAACATGATCAGTACGTCTGCACTGATTGTCTGTCGTTGTTATTCTTTATTACGTATGCAAGCAGCTATTTCCTTAAGAAACTAACCTTTCCCAAAATGACAAATACGTTTGCAGTGAATGTCTATCGTTGTGATTTTTTCTTACGTATGCAAACAGCTATTTCCGTAAAAAACTATCCTTTCCAAACATGATCAGTACGTCTGCACTGATTGTCTGTCGTTGTTATTCTTTATTACGTATGCAAGCAGCTATTTCCTTAAGAAACTAACCTTTCCCAAAATGACAAATACGTTTGCAGACAATGTTTATCGTTGTGATTCTTTCTTACGTATGCAAACAGCTATTTCCGTAAAAAACTATCCTTTCCAAACATGATCAGTACGTCTGCACTGATTGTCTGTCGTTGTTATTCTTTATTACGTATGCAAGCAGCTATTTCCTTAAGAAACTAACCTTTCCTAACATGACAAATACGTCTGCAGTGAATGTCTATCGTTGTGGTTCTTTCTTACGTATGCAAGCAGCTATTTCCGTTAAAAACTAACCTTTTCCAACATGACAGGTACGTCTGCAATGAATGGCTATCGTTGTGATTCTTTCTTACATATGCAAACAGCTATTTCCGTAAAAAACTATCCTTTCCAAACATGATCAGTACGTCTGCACTGATTGTCTGTCGTTGTTATTCTTTATTACGTATGCAAGCAGCTATTTCCTTAAGAAACTAACCTTTCCCAAAATGACAAATACGTTTGCAGACAATGTTTATCGTTGTGATTCTTTCTTACGTATGCAAACAGCTATTTCCGTAAAAAACTATCCTTTCCAAACATGATCAGTACGTCTGCACTGATTGTCTGTCGTTGTTATTCTTTATTACGTATGCAAGCAGCTATTTCCTAAAGAAACTAACCTTTCCTAACATGACAAATACGTCTGCAGTGAATGTCTATCGTTGTGGTTCTTTCTTACGTATGCAAGCAGCTATTTCCGTTAAAAACTAACCTTTTCCAACATGACAGGTACGTCTGCAATGAATGGCTATCGTTGTGATTCTTTCTTACGTATGCAAGCAGCTATTTCCGTAAAAAACTAACCTTTCCCAACATGACAGGTACGTCTGCAGTGAATGTCTATCGTTGTTATTCTTTATTACGTGCGTAAAAAGCAATTTCCTTAAGGAACTAACCTTTCCCAAAATGACCAGTACGTCTGCACTGAATGTCTATCGTTGTTATTTTTATTACGTGCATAAAAAGCAATTTCCTTAAAAAACTAACCTTTCCCAACATGACCAGTAGTCTACGTCTCCACTGATTGTCTATCGTTGTTATTCTTTAGTACGTATGCAAGCAGCTATTTCCTGAAGAAACTAACCTTTCCCAACATTAAGTACGTTTGCAGTGAATGTCTATCGTTGTGATTCTTTCTTACGTATGCAAGCAGCTATTTCCTTAAGAAACTAACCTATCCCAACATGACAGTTACGTCTGCACTGAATGTCTATCGTTATTATTCTTTATTACGAATGCAAGCAGCTATTTCCTTAAGAAACTAACCTTTCCCAACATGGCAAGTACGTCTGCAGTGAATGTCTATCGTTGTGATTCTTTCTTACGTATGCAAACAGCTATTTCCGTAAAAATCTAACCTTTCCGAACATGACAGGTACGTCTGCAGTGAATGTCTATCGTTGTGATTCTTTCTTACATATGCAAACAGCTATTTCCGTAAAAAACTATCCTTTCCAAACATGATCAGTACGTCTGCACTGATTGTCTATCGTTGTTATTCTTTATTACGTATGCAAGCAGCTATTTCCTTAAGAAACTAACCTTTCCTAACATGACAAATACGTTTGCAGTGAATGTCTATCTTTGTGATTCGTTCTTACGTATGCAAGCAGCTATTTCCGTTAAAAACTAACCTTTTCCAACATGACAGGTACGTCTGCAATGAATGGCTATCGTTGTGATTCTTTCTTACGTATGCAAGCAGCTATTTCCGTAAAAAACTAACCTTTCCCAACATGACAAGTACGTCTGCAGTGAATGTCTATCGTTGTTATTTTTATTACGTGCATAAAAAGCAATTTCCTTAAAAAACTAACCTTTCCCAACATGACCAGTACGTCTCCACTGATTGTCTATCGTTGTTATTCTTTAGTACGTATGCAAGCAGCTATTTCCTGAAGAAACTAACCTTTCCAAACATTAAGTACGTTTGCAGTGAATGTCTATCGTTGTGATTCTTTCTTACGTATGCAAACAGCTATTTCCGAAAAAAAACTAACCTTTCCAAACATAACCAGTACGTCTGCACTGATTGTCTATTGTTGTTATACTTTATTACGTATGCAAGCAGCTATGTCCTTAAGAAACTAACCTTTCCCAACATGGCAAGTACGTCTGCAGTTAATGTCTATCGTTGTTATTCTTTATTCCGTGCGTAAAAAGCAATTTCCTTAAACACTAACCTTTCCCAACATGACAAGTACGTTTGCAGTGAATGGCTATCTTTGTTATTCTTTCTTATGTATGCAAGCAGCTATTTCCTTAAAAAACTAACCTTTCCAAACATGACAGTTACGTCTGCAGTGAATGGCTATCGTTGTGATAATTTCTTACGTATGCAAGCAGCTATTTCCTTAAGAAACTAACCTATCCCAACATGACAGTTACGTCTGCACTGAATGTCTATCGTTATTATTCTTTATTACGTATGCAAGCAGCTATTTCCTTAAGAAACTAACCTTTCCCAACATGGCAAGTACGTCTGCAGTGAATGTCTATCGTTGTGATTCTTTCTTACGTATGCAAACAGCTATTTCCGTAAAAAACTATCCTTTCCAAACATGATCAGTACGTCTGCACTGATTGTCTATCATTGTTATTCTTTATTACGTATGCAAGCAGCTATTTCCTTAAGAAACTAACCTTTCCCAACATGACAAATACGTTTGCAGTGAATGTCTATCTTTGTGATTCTTTCTTACGTATGCAAGCAGCTATTTCCGTTAAAAGCTAACCTTTTCCAACATGACAGGTACGTCTGCAATGAATGGCTATCGTTGTGATTCTTTCTTACGTATGCAAGCAGCTATTTCCGTAAAAATCTAACCTTTCCCAACATGACAGGTACGTCTGCAGTGAATGTTTATCGTTGTGATTCTTTCTTACGTATGCAAACAGCTATTTCCGTAAAAAACTATCCTTTCCAAACATGATCAGTACGTCTGCACTGATTGTCTGTCGTTGTTATTCTTTATTACGTATGCAAGCAGCTATTTCCTTAAGAAACTAACCTTTCCCAAAATGACAAATACGTTTGCAGTGAATGTCTATCGTTGTGATTTTTTCTTACGTATGCAAACAGCTATTTCCGTAAAAAACTATCCTTTCCAAACATGATCAGTACGTCTGCACTGATTGTCTGTCGTTGTTATTCTTTATTACGTATGCAAGCAGCTATTTCCTTAAGAAACTAACCTTTCCTAACATGACAAATACGTCTGCAGTGAATGTCTATCGTTGTGGTTCTTTCTTACGTATGCAAGCAGCTATTTCCGTTAAAAACTAACCTTTTCCAACATGACAGGTACGTCTGCAATGAATGGCTATCGTTGTGATTCTTTCTTACGTATGCAAGCAGCTATTTCCGTAAAAAACTAACCTTTCCCAACATGACAGGTACGTCTGCAGTGAATGTCTATCGTTGTTATTCTTTATTACGTGCGTAAAAAGCAATTTCCTTAAGGAACTAACCTTTCCCAACATGACAGGTACGTCTGCACTGAATGTCTATCGTTGTTATTTTTATTACGTGCATAAAAAGCAATTTCCTTAAAAAACTAACCTTTCAAAAACATGACCAGTAGTCTACGTCTCCACTGATTGTCTATCGTTGTTATTCTTTAGTACGTATGCAAGCAGCTATTTCCTGAAGAAACTAACCTTTCCCAACATTAAGTACGTTTGCAGTGAATGTCTATCGTGGTGATTCTTTCTTACGTATGCAAGCAGCTGTTTCCTTAAAAAACTAACCTTTCCAAACATGACAGTTACGTCTGCAGTGAATGGCTATCGTTGTGATTCTTTCTTACGTATGCAAGCAGCTATTTCCTTAAGAAACTAACCTATCCCAACATGACAGTTACGTCTGCACTGAATGTCTATCGTTATTATTCTTTATTACGAATGGAAGCAGCTATTTCCTTAAGAAACTAACCTTTCCCAACATGGCAAGTACGTCTGCAGTGAATGTCTATCGTTGTGATTCTTTCTTACGTATGCAAACAGCTATTTCCGTAAAAATCTAACCTTTCCCAACATGACAGGTAAGTCTGCAGTGAATGTCTATCGTTGTGATTCTTTCTTACGTATGCAAACAGCTATTTCCGTAAAAAACTATCTTTTCCAAACATGATCAGTACGTCTGCACTGATTGTCTATCGTTGTTATTCTTTATTACGTATGCAAGCAGCTATTTCCTTAAGAAACTAACCTTTCCTAACATGACAAATACGTTTGCAGTGAATGTCTATCTTTGTGATTCGTTCTTACGTATGCAAGCAGCTATTTCCGTTAAAAACTAACCTTTTCCAACGTGACAGGTACGTCTGCAATGAATGGCTATCGTTGTGATTCTTTCTTACGTATGCAAGCAGCTATTTCCGTAAAAATCTAACCTTTCCCAACATGACAGGTACGTCTGCAGTGAATGTTTATCGTTGTGATTCTTTCTTACGTATGCAAACAGCTATTTCCGTAAAAAACTATCCTTTCCAAACATGATCAGTACGTCTGCACTGATTGTCTGTCGTTGTTATTCTTTATTACGTATGCAAGCAGCTATTTCCTTAAGAAACTAACCTTTCCCAAAATGACAAATACGTTTGCAGTGAATGTCTATCGTTGTGATTTTTTCTTACGTATGCAAACAGCTATTTCCGTAAAAAACTATCCTTTCCAAACATGATCAGTACGTCTGCACTGATTGTCTGTCGTTGTTATTCTTTATTACGTATGCAAGCAGCTATTTCCTTAAGAAACTAACCTTTCCCAAAATGACAAATACGTTTGCGGTCAAGGTTTATCGTTGTGATTCTTTCTTACGTATGCAAACAGCTATTTCCGTAAAAAACTATCCTTTCCAAACATGATCAGTACGTCTGCACTGATTGTCTATCATTGTTATTCTTTATTACGTATGCAAGCAGCTATTTCCTTAAGAAACTAACCTTTCCTAACATGACAAATACGTTTGCAGTGAATGCCTATCTTTGTGATTCTTTCTTACGTATGCAAGCAGCTATTTCCGTTAAAAGCTAACCTTTTCCAACATGACAGGTACGTCTGCAATGAATGGCTATCGTTGTGATTCTTTCTTACGTATGCAAGCAGCTATTTCCGTAAAAAACTAACCTTTCCCAACATGACAGGTACGTCTGCACTGAATGTCTATCGTTGTTATTTTTATTACGTGCATAAAAAGCAATTTCCTTAAAAAACTAACCTTTCCCAACATGACCAGTAGTCTACGTCTCCACTGATTGTCTATCGTTGTTATTCTTTAGTACGTATGCAAGCAGCTATTTCCTGAAGAAACTAACCTTTCCCAACATTAAGTACGTTTGCAGTGAATGTCTATCGTTGTGATTCTTTCTTACGTATGCAAGCAGCTGTTTCCTTAAAAAACTAACCTTTCCAAACATGACAGTTACGTCTGCAGTGAATGGCTATCGTTGTGATTCTTTCTTACGTATGCAAGCAGCTATTTCCTTAAGAAACTAACCTATCCCAACATGACAGTTACGTCTGCACTGAATGTCTATCGTTATTATTCTTTATTACGAATGGAAGCAGCTATTTCCTTAAGAAACTAACCTTTCCCAACATGGCAAGTACGTCTGCAGTGAATGTCTATCGTTGTGATTCTTTCTTACGTATGCAAACAGCTATTTCCGTAAAAATCTAACCTTTCCCAACATGACAGGTACGTCTGCAGTGAATGTCTATCGTTGTGATTCTTTCTTACGTATGCAAACAGCTATTTCCGTAAAAAACTATCCTTTCCAAACATGATCAGTACGTCTGCACTGATTGTCTATCGTTGTTATTCTTTATTACGTATGCAAGCAGCTATTTCCTTAAGAAACTAACCTTTCCTAACATGACAAATACGTTTGCAGTGAATGTCTATCTTTGTGATTCGTTCTTACGTATGCAAGCAGCTATTTCCGTTAAAAACTAACCTTTTCCAACGTGACAGGTACGTCTGCAATGAATGGCTATCGTTGTGATTCTTTCTTACGTATGCAAGCAGCTATTTCCGTAAAAATCTAACCTTTCCCAACATGACAGGTACGTCTGCAGTGAATGTTTATCGTTGTGATTCTTTCTTACGTATGCAAACAGCTGTTTCCGTAAAAAACTATCCTTTCCAAACATGATCAGTACGTCTGCACTGATTGTCTGTCGTTGTTATTCTTTATTACGTATGCAAGCAGCTATTTCCTTAAGAAACTAACCTTTCCCAAAATGACAAATACGTTTGCAGTGAATGTCTATCGTTGTGATTTTTTCTTACGTATGCAAACAGCTATTTCCGTAAAAAACTATCCTTTCCAAACATGATCAGTACGTCTGCACTGATTGTCTGTCGTTGTTATTCTTTATTACGTATGCAAGCAGCTATTTCCTTAAGAAACTAACCTTTCCCAAAATGACAAATACGTTTGCAGTCAATGTTTATCGTTGTGATTCTTTCTTACGTATGCAAACAGCTATTTCCGTAAAAAACTATCCTTTCCAAACATGATCAGTACGTCTGCACTGATTGTCTATCATTGTTATTCTTTATTACGTATGCAAGCAGCTATTTCCTTAAGAAACTAACCTTTCCTAACATGACAAATACGTTTGCAGTGAATGCCTATCTTTGTGATTCTTTCTTACGTATGCAAGCAGCTATTTCCGTTAAAAGCTAACCTTTTCCAACATGACAGGTACGTCTGCAATGAATGGCTATCGTTGTGATTCTTTCTTACGTATGCAAGCAGCTATTTCCGTAAAAATCTAACCTTTCCCAACATGACAGGTACGTCTGCAGTGAATGTTTATCGTTGTGATTCTTTCTTACGTATGCAAACAGCTATTTCCGTAAAAACTATCCTTTCCAAACATGATCAGTACGTCTGCACTGATTGTCTGTCGTTGTTATTCTTTATTACGTATGCAAGCAGCTATTTCCTTAAGAAACTAACCTTTCCCAAAATGACAAATACGTTTGCAGTGAATGTCTATCGTTGTGATTTTTTCTTACGTATGCAAACAGCTATTTCCGTAAAAAACTATCCTTTCCAAACATGATCAGTACGTCTGCACTGATTGTCTGTCGTTGTTATTCTTTATTACGTATGCAAGCAGCTATGTCCTTAAGAAACTAACCTTTCCCAACATGACAAATACGTTTGCAATCAATGTTTATCGTTGTGATTCTTTCTTACGTATGCAAACAGCTATTTCCGTAAAAAACTATCCTTTCCAAACATGATCAGTACGTCTGCACTGATTGTCTGTCGTTGTTATTCTTTATTACGTATGCAAGCAGCTATTTCCTTAAGAAACTAACCTTTCCCAAAATGACAAATACGTTTGCAATCAATGTTTATCGTTGTGATTCTTTCTTACGTATGCAAGCAGCTATTTCCTTAAGAAACTAACCTTTCCCAAAATGACAAATACGTTTGCAATCAATGTTTATCGTTGTGATTCTTTCTTACGTATGCAAACAGCTATTTCCGTAAAAAACTATCCTTTCCAAACATGATCAGTACGTCTGCACTGATTGTCTGTCGTTGTTATTCTTTATTACGTATGCAAGCAGCTATTTCCTTAAGAAACTAACCTTTCCTAACATGACAAATACGTCTGCAGTGAATGTCTATCGTTGTGGTTCTTTCTTACGTATGCAAGCAGCTATTTCCGTTAAAAACTAACCTTTTCCAACATGACAGGTACGTCTGCAATGAATGGCTATCGTTGTGATTCTTTCTTACGTATGCAAGCAGCTATTTCCGTAAAAAACTAACCTTTCCCAACATGACAGGTACGTCTGCAGTGAATGTCTATCGTTGTTATTCTTTATTACGTGCGTAAAAAGCAATTTCCTTAAGGAACTAACCTTTCCCAACATGACCAGTACGTCTGCACTGAATGTCTATCGTTGTTATTTTTATTACGTGCATAAAAAGCAATTTCCTTGAAAAACTAACCTTTCCCAACATGACCAGTAGTCTACGTCTCCACTGATTGTCTATCGTTGTTATTCTTTAGTACGTATGCAAGCAGCTATTTCCTGAAGAAACTAACCTTTCCCAACATTAGGTACGTTTGCAGTGAATGTCTATCGTTGTGATTCTTTCTTACGTATGCAAACAGCTATTTCCGTAAAAATCTAACCTTTCCCAACATGACAGGTACGTCTGCAGTGAATGTCTATCGTTGTGATTCTTTCTTACGTATGCAAACAGCTATTTCCGTAAAAAAATATCGTTTCCAAACATGATCAGTACGTCTGCACTGATTGTCTATCGTTGTTATTCTTTATTACGTATGCAAGCAGCTATTTCCTTAAGAAACTAACCTTTCCTAACATGACAAATACGTTTGCAGTGAATGTCTATCTTTGTGATTCGTTCTTACGTATGCAAGCAGCTATTTCCGTTAAAAACTAACCTTTTCCAACGTGACAGGTACGTCTGCAATGATTGTCTGTCGTTGTTATTCTTTATTACGTATGCAAGCAGCTATTTCCTTAAGAAACTAACCTTTCCCAAAATGACAAATACGTTTGCAGTGAATGTCTATCGTTGTGATTTTTTCTTACGTATGCAAACAGCTATTTCCGTAAAAAACTATCCTTTCCAAACATGATCAGTACGTCTGCACTGATTGTCTGTCGTTGTTATTCTTTATTACGTATGCAAGCAGCTATTTCCTTAAGAAACTAACCTTTCCCAAAATGACAAATACGTTTGCAGTCAATGTTTATCGTTGTGATTCTTTCTTACGTATGCAAACAGCTATTTCCGTAAAAAACTATCCTTTCCAAACATGATCAGTACGTCTGTACTGATTGTCTATCATTGTTATTCTTTATTACGTATGCAAGCAGCTATTTCCTTAAGAAACTAACCTTTCCTAACATGACAAATACGTTTGCAGTGAATGCCTATCTTTGTGATTCTTTCTTACGTATGCAAGCAGCTATTTCCGTTAAAAGCTAACCTTTTCCAACATGACAGGTACGTCTGCAATGAATGGCTATCGTTGTGATTCTTTCTTACGTATGCAAGCAGCTATTTCCGTAAAAATCTAACCTTTCCCAACATGACAGGTACGTCTGCAGTGAATGTTTATCGTTGTGATTCTTTCTTACGTATGCAAACAGCTATTTCCGTAAAAAACTATCCTTTCCAAACATGATCAGTACGTCTGCACTGATTGTCTGTCGTTGTTATTCTTTATTACGTATGCAAGCAGCTATTTCCTTAAGAAACTAACCTTTCCTAACATGACAAATACGTCTGCAGTGAATGTCTATCGTTGTGGTTCTTTCTTACGTATGCAAGCAGCTATTTCCGTTAAAAACTAACCTTTCCCAACATGACAGGTACGTCTGCAGTGAATGTCTATCGTTGTTATTCTTTATTACGTGCGTAAAAAGCAATTTCCTTAAGGAACTAACCTTTCCCAACATGGCCAGTACGTCTGCACTGAATGTCTATCGTTGTTATTTTTATTACGTGCATAAAAAGCAATTTCCTTAAAAAACTAACCTTTCCCAACATGACCAGTAGTCTACGTCTCCACTGATTGTCTATCGTTGTTATTCTTTAGTACGTATGCAAGCAGCTATTTCCTGAAGAAACTAACCTTTCCCAACATTAAGTACGTTTGCAGTGAATGTCTATCGTTGTGATTCTTTCTTACGTATGCAAGCAGCTGTTTCCTTAAAAAACTAACCTTTCCAAACATGACAGTTACGTCTGCAGTGAATGGCTATCGTTGTGATTCTCTCTTACGTATGCAAGCAGCTATTTCCTTAAGAAACTAACCTATCCCAACATGACAGTTACGTCTGCACTGAATGTCTATCGTTATTATTCTTTATTACGAATGCAAGCAGCTATTTCCTTAAGAAACTAACCTTTCCCAACATGGCAAGTACGTCTGCAGTGAATGTCTATCGTTGTGATTCTTTCTTACGTATGCAAACAGCTATTTCCGTAAAAATCTAACCTTTCCCAACATGACAGGTACGTCTGCAGTGAATGTCTATCGTTGTGATTCTTTCTTACGTATGCAAACAGCTATTTCCGTAAAAAACTATCCTTTCCAAACATGATCAGTACGTCTGCACTGATTGTCTATCGTTGTTATTCTTTATTACGAATGCTAGCAGCTATTTGCTTAAGAAACTAACCTTTCCTAACATGACAAATACGTTTGCAGTGAATGTCTATCTTTGTGATTCGTTCTTACGTATGCAAGCAGCTATTTCCGTTAAAAACTAACCTTTTCCAACGTGACAGGTACGTCTGCAATGAATGGCTATCGTTGTGATTCTTTCTTACGTATGCAAGCAGCTATTTCCGTAAAAATCTAACCTTTCCCAACATGACAGGTACGTCTGCAGTGAATGTTTATCGTTGTGATTCTTTCTTACGTATGGAAACAGCTATTTCCGTAAAAAACTATCCTTTCCAAACATGATCAGTACGTCTACACTGATTGTCTATCGTTGTTATTCTTTATTACGTATGCAAGCAGCTATTTCCTTAAAAAACTAACCTTTCCAAACATGACAGTTACGTCTGCAGTGAATGGCTATCGTTGTGATAATTTCTTACGTATGCAAGCAGCTATTTCCTTAAGAAACTAACCTATCCCAACATGACAGTTACGTCTGCACTGAATGTCTATCGTTATTATTCTTTATTACGTATGCAAGCAGCTATTTCCTTAAGAAACTAACCTTTCCCAACATGGCAAGTACGTCTGCAGTGAATGTCTATCGTTGTGATTCTTTCTTACGTATGCAAACAGCTATTTCCGTAAAAATCTAACCTTTTCCAACATGACAGGTACGTCTGCAGTGAATGTCTATCGTTGTGATTCTTTCTTACGTATGCAAACAGCTATTTCCGTAAAAAACTATCCTTTCCAAACATGATCAGTACGTCTGCACTGATTGTCTATCGTTGTTATTCTTTATTACGTATGCAAGCAGCTATTTCCTTAAGAAACTCACCTTTCCTAACATGACAAATACGTTTGCAGTGAATGTCTATCTTTGTGATTCGTTCTTACGTATGCAAGCAGCTATTTCCGTTAAAAACTAACCTTTTCCAACATGACAGGTACGTCTGCAATGAATGGCTATCGTTGTGATTCTTTCTTACGTATGCAAGCAGCTATTTCCGTAAAAAATCTAACCTTTCCGAACATGACAGGTACGTCTGCAGTGAATGTTTATCGTTGTGATTCTTTCTTACGTATGGAAACAGCTATTTCCGTAAAAAACTATCCTTTCCAAACATGATCAGTACGTCTACACTGATTGTCTATCGTTGTTATTATTTATTACGTATGCAAGCAGCTATTTCCTTAAGAAACTAACCTTTCCCAACATGACAAATACGTTTGCAGTGAATGTCTATCGTTGTGATTCTTTCTTACGTATGCAAGCAGCTATTTCCTTAAGAAACTAACCTTTCCCAACATGACAAATACGTTTGCAGTGAATGTCTATCGTTGTGATTCTTTCTTACGTATGCAAGCAGCTATTTCCGTTAAAAACTAACCTTTTCCAACATGACAGGTACGTCTGCAATGAATGGCTATCGTTGTGATTCTTTCTTACGTATGCAAGCAGCTATTTCCTTAAGAAACTAACCTTTCCCAACATGACAGGTACGTCTGCAATGAATGTCTATCGTTGTGATTCTTTCTTACGTATGCAAGCAGCTATTTCCGTTAAAAACTAACCTTTTCCAACATGACAGGTACGTCTGCAATGAATGTCTATCGTTGTGATTCTTTCTTACGTATGCAAGCAGCTATTTCCGTTAAAAACTAACCTTTTCCAACATGCCAGGTACGTCTGCAATGAATGGCTATCGTTGTGATTCTTTCTTACGTATGCAAGCAGCTATTTCCTTAAGAAACTAACCTTTCCCAACATGACAGGTACGTCTGCAATGAATGTCTATCGTTGTGATTCTTTCTTACGTATGCAAGCAGCTATTTCCGTTAAAAACTAACCTTTTCCAACATGACAGGTACGTCTGCAATGAATGGCTATCGTTGTGATTCTTTCTTACGTATGCAAGCAGCTATTTCCTTAAGAAACTAACCTTTCCCAACATGACAGGTACGTCTGCAATGAATGTCTATCGTTGTGATTCTTTCTTACGTATGCAAGCAGCTATTTCCGTTAAAAACTAACCTTTTCCAACATGACAGGTACGTCTGCAATGAATGTCTATCGTTGTGATTCTTTCTTACGTATGCAAGCAGCTATTTCCTTAAGAAACTAACCTTTCCCAACATGACAGGTACGTCTGCAATGAATGTCTATCGTTGTGATTCTTTCTTACGTATGCAAGCAGCTATTTCCGTTAAAAACTAACCTTTTCCAACATGACAGGTACGTCTGCAATGAATGTCTATCGTTGTGATTCTTTCTTACGTATGCAAGCAGCTATTTCCGTTAAAAACTAACCTTTTCCAACATGACAGGTACGTCTGCAATGAATGGCTATCGTTGTGATTCTTTCTTACGTATGCAAGCAGCTATTTCCTTAAGAAACTAACCTTTCCCAACATGACAGGTACGTCTGCAATGAATGTCTATCGTTGTGATTCTTTCTTACGTATGCAAGCAGCTATTTCCGTTAAAAACTAACCTTTTCCAACATGACAGGTACGTCTGCAATGAATGGCTATCGTTGTGATTCTTTCTTACGTATGCAAGCAGCTATTTCCTTAAGAAACTAACCTTTCCCAACATGACAGGTACGTCTGCAATGAATGTCTATCGTTGTGATTCTTTCTTACGTATGCAAGCAGCTATTTCCGTTAAAAACTAACCTTTTCCAACATGACAGGTACGTCTGCAATGAATGTCTATCGTTGTGATTCTTTCTTACGTATGCAAGCAGCTATTTCCGTTAAAAACTAACCTTTTCCAACATGACAGGTACGTCTGCAATGAATGGCTATCGTTGTGATTCTTTCTTACGTATGCAAGCAGCTATTTCCGTTAAAAACTAACCTTTCCCAACATGACAAATACGTTTGCAGTGAATGTCTATCGTTGTGATTCTTTCTTACGTATGCAAGCAGCTATTTCCTTAAGAAACTAACCTTTCCCAACATGACAAATACGTTTGCAGTGAATGTCTATCGTTGTGATTCTTTCTAACGTATGCAAGCAGCTATTTCCGTTAAAAACTAACTTTTTCCAACATGACAGGTACGTCTGCAATGAATGGCTATCGTTGTGATTCTTTCTTACGTATGCAAGCAGCTATTTCCGTAAAAAACTAACCTTTCCCAACATGACAGGTACGTCTGCAGTGAATGTCTATCGTTGTTATTCTTTATTACGTGCGTAAAAAGCAATTTCCTTAAGGAACTAACCTTTCCCAACATGACCAGTACGTCTGCACTGAATGTCTATCGTTGTTATTTTTATTACGTGCATAAAAAGCAATTTCCTTAAAAAACTAACCCCTCCCAACATGACCAGTACGTCTCCACTGATTGTCTATCGTTGTTATTCTTTAGTACGTATGCAAGCAGCTATTTCCTGAAGAAACTAACCTTTCCCAACATTAAGTACGTTTGCAGTGAATGTCTATCGTTGTGATTCTTTCTTACGTATGCAAGCAGCTATTTCCGTAAAAAACTAACCTTTCCCAACATGACAGGTACGTCTGCAGTGAATGTCTATCGTTGTTATTCTTTATTACGTGCGTAAAAAGCAATTTCCTTAAGGAACTAACCTTTCCCAACATGACCAGTACGTCTGCACTGAATGTCTATCATTGTTATTCTTTATTACGTGCGTAAAAAGCTATTTCCTTAAAAAACTAACCTTTCCCAACATGACAAGTACGTTTGCAGTGATTGGCTATCTTTAGTTATTCTTTCTTACGTGTGCAAACAGAAATTTCCTTAAAAAACTAACCTTTCCCAACATGACAAGTACGTTTGCAGTTAATGTCTATCGTTGTGATTCTTTCTTACGTATGCAAGCAACTATTTCCTTAAAAAACTAACCTTTCCCAACATGACCAGTACGTCTGCGCTGAATGTCTATCGTTGTTATTCTTTATTACGTGCGTAAAAAGCAATTTCCTTAAAAACTAACCTTTCCTAACATGACAAGTACGTTTGCAGTGAATGTCTATCGTTGTTATACTTTATTACGTATGCAAGCAGCTATGTCCTTAAGAAACTAACCTTTCCCAACATGGCACGTACGTCTGCAGTGAATGTCTATCGTTGTGATTCTTTCTTACGTATGCAAACAGCTATTTCATTAAAAATCTAACCTTTCTCAACATGACAGGTACGTCTGCAGTGAATGTCTATCGTTGTGATTCTTTCTTACGTATGCAAACAGCTATTTCCGTAAAAACTAACCTTTCCAAACATGACCAGTACGTCTGCACTGATTGTCTATCGTTGTTATTCTTTATTACGTATACAAGCAGCTATTTCTTTAAGAAACTAACCTTTCCCAACATGACAAGTACGTTTGCAGTGAATGTCTATAGTTGTGATTCTTTCTTACGTATGCAAGCAGCTATTTCCGTGAAGAACTAACCTTTCCCAACATGACAGGTACGTATGCAAGCAGCTATTTCCGTAAAAACTAACCTTTCCCAACATGACCAGTACGTCTGCACTGAATGTCTATCGTTGTTATTCTTTATTACGTGCATAAAAAGCAATTTCCTTAAAAAACTAACCTTTCCCAACATGACCAGTACGTCTGCACTGAATGTCTATCGTTGTTATTCTTTATTACGTGCGTAAAAAGCAATTTCCTTAAAAAACTAACGTTTCCAAACATGACCAGTACGTCTGCACAGATTGTCTATCGTTGTTATTCTTTATTACGTATGCAAGCAGCTATTTCTTTAAGAATCTAACCTTTCCCAACATGACAAGTACGTTTGCAGTGAATGTCTATAGTTGTGATTCTTTCTTACGTATGCAAGCAGCTATTTCCGTAAAAAACTAACCTTTCCCAACATGACAGGTACGTATGCAAGCAGCTATTTCCGTAAACACTAACCTTTCCCAACATGACTAGTACGTCTGCTCTGAATGTCTATCGTTGTTATTCTTTATTACGTGCGTAAAAAGCAATTTCCTTATAAAACTAACCTTTCCTAACATGACTAGTACGTCTGCAGTGAAAGTTTATCCTGATTAATTCTTATGTATGCCACGATATATATTCCTAAAAAACTACCCTTTCCCAACATGACAGGTACGTATGCAAGCAGCTATTTCCGTAAACACTAACCTTTCCCAACATGACCAGTACGTCTGCACTGAATGTCTATCGTTGTTATTCTTTATTACGTGCGTAAAAAGCAATTTCCTTAAAAAACTAACCTTTCCTAACATGACTAGTACGTCTGCGCTGAATGTCAATCGTTGTTATTCTTTATTACGTGCGTAAAAAGCAATTTCCTTAAAAACTAACATTTCCTAACATGACAAGTACGTTTGCAGTGAATGTCTATCGTTGTGATTCTTTCTTACGCATGCAAGCAGCTATTTCCGTAAAAAACTAACCTTTCCCAACATGACAAGTACGTTTGCAGTTAATGTCTATCGTTATGATTCTTTCTTACGTATGCAAGCAACTATTTCCTTAAAAAACTAACCTTTCCCAACATGACCAGTACGTCTGCGCTGAATGTCTATCGTTGTTATTCTTTATTACGTGCGTAAAAAGCAATTTCCTTAAAAACTAACCTTTCCTAACATGACAAGTACGTTTGCAGTGAATGTCTATCGTTGTTATACTTTATTACGTATGCAAGCAGCTATGTCCTTAAGAAACTAACCTTTCCCAACATGGCAAGTACGTCTGCAGTGAATGTCTATCGTTGTGATTCTTTCTTACGTATGCAAACAGCTATTTCATTAAAAATCTAACCTTTCTCAACATGATAGGTACGTCTGCAGTGAATGTCTATCGTTGTGATTCTTTCTTACGTATGCAAACAGCTATTTCCGTAAAAACTAACCTTTCCAAACATGACCAGTACGTCTGCACTGATTGTCTATCGTTGTTATTTTTTATTACGTATGCAAGCAGCTATTTCTTTAAGAAACTAACCTTTCCCAACATGACAAGTACGTTTGCAGTGAATGTCTATAGTTGTGATTCTTTCTTACGTATGCAAGCAGCTATTTCCGTGAAGAACTAACCTTTCCCAACATGACAGGTACGTATGCAAGCAGCTATTTCCGTAAAAACTAACCTTTCCCAACATGACCAGTACGTCTGCACTGAATGTCTATCGTTGTTATTCTTTATTACGTGCATAAAAAGCAATTTCCTTAAAAAAACTAACCTTTCCCAACATGACCAGTACGTCTGCACTGAATGTCTATCGTTGTTATTCTTTATTACGTGCGTAAAAAGCAATTTCCTTAAAAAACTAACCTTTAACAACATGACCAGTACGTCTGCACTGAATGTCTATCATTGTTATTCTTTATTACGTGCGTAAAAAGCAATTTCCTTAAAAAACTAACGTTTCCAAACATGACCAGTACGTCTGCACAGATTGTCTATCGTTGTTATTCTTTATTACGTAGCCAAGCAGCTATTTCTTTAAGAATCTAACCTTTCCCAACATGACAAGTACGTTTGCAGTGAATGTCTATAGTTGTGATTCTTTCTTACGTATGCAAGCAGCTATTTCCGTAAAAAACTAACCTTTCCCAACATGACAGGTACGTATGCAAGCAGCTATTTCCGTAAACACTAACCTTTCCCAACATGACTAGTACGTCTGCTCTGAATGTCTATCGTTGTTATTCTTTATTACGTGCGTAAAAAGCAATTTCCTTATAAAACTAACCTTTCCTAACATGACTAGTACGTCTGCAGTGAAAGTTTATCCTGATTAATTCTTATGTATGCCACGATATATATTCCTAAAAAACTACCCTTTCCCAACATGACAGGTACGTATGCAAGCAGCTATTTCCGTAAACACTAACCTTTCCCAACATGACCAGTACGTCTGCACTGAATGTCTATCGTTGTTATTCTTTATTACGTGCGTAAAAAGCAATTTCCTTAAAAAACTAACCTTTCCTAACATGACTAGTACGTCTGCAGTGAAAGTTTATCCTGATTAATTCTTATGTATGCCACGATATATATTCCTAAAAAACTAACCTTTCCCAACATGACAGGTACGTTTGCAGTGAATGTCTATCGTTGTGTTTCTTTCTTACGTATGCAAGCAGCTATTTCCATAAGAAACTAACCTTTCCCAACATGACTAGTACGTCTGCAGTGAAACATTATCCAGATTAAATCTTATGTATGCCTATGATATATTTTCCTAAATAACTAACCTTTCCCAACATGACAAGTACGTCTGCACTGAATGTCTATCGTTGTGATTCTTTCTTACGTATGCAAGCAGCTATTTCCGTAAAAAACTAACCTTTCCCAACATGACCAGTACGTCTGCGCTGAATGTCTATCGTTGTTATTCTTTATTACGTGCGTAAAAAGCAATTTCCTTAAAAACTAACCTTTCCAAACATGACCAGTACGTCTGCACTGAATGTCTATCGTTGTTATTCTTTATTACGTGCGTAAAAAGCAATTTCCTTAAAAAACTAACCTTTCCTAACATGACTAGTACGTCTGCAGTGAAAGTTTATCCTGATTAATTCTTATGTATGCCACGATATATATTCCTAAAAAACTAACCTTTCCCAACATGACAGGTACGTTTGCAGTGAATGTCTATCGTTGTGTTTCTTTCTTACGTATGCAAGCAGCTATTTCCATAAGAAACTAACCTTTCCCAACATGACTAGTACGTCTGCAGTGAAACATTATCCAGATTAAATCTTATGTATGCCTATGATATATTTTCCTAAATAACTAACCTTTCCCAACATGACAAGTACGTCTGCACTGAATGTCTATCGTTGTGATTCTTTCTTACGTATGCAAGCAGCTATTTCCGTAAAAAACTAACCTTTCCCAACATGACCAGTACGTCTGCACAGATTGTCTATCGTTGTTATTCTTTATTACGTGTGTAAACAGCATATTCCTTAAGAAAACTAACCTTTCCCAACATGACCAGTACGTCTGCAGTGAATGGCTATCGTTGTGATTCTTTCTTACGTATGCAAGCAGCTATT
The DNA here is from genome assembly GCA_036971475.1 of Prosapia bicincta. Taxonomy (NCBI): domain Eukaryota; kingdom Metazoa; phylum Arthropoda; class Insecta; order Hemiptera; family Cercopidae; genus Prosapia; species Prosapia bicincta. Next base: position 129,510,102 of record JBAIZL010000002.1, on the reverse strand, counting down.
TCCGTAAAAAACTAACCTTTCCCAACATGACCAGTACGTCTGCACAGATTGTCTATCGTTGTTATTCTTTATTACGTGTGTAAACAGCATATTCCTTAAGAAAACTAACCTTTCCCAACATGACCAGTACGTCTGCACTGAATGTCTATCGTTGTGATTCTTTCTTACGTATGCAAGCAGCTATTTCCGTAAAAAACTAACCTTTCCCAACATGACCAGTACGTCTGCACAGATTGTCTATCGTTGTTATTCTTTATTACGTGTGTAAACAGCATATTCCTTAAGAAAACTAACCTTTCCCAACATGACCAGTACGTCTGCACTGATTGTCTATAGTCGTTATTCTTTATTACGTGTGAAAACAGCTATTTCCAAAAAAACTAACCTTTCCCAACATGACTAGTACGTCTGCAGTAAACGTTTATCCTGATTAATTCTTATGTATGCCTATGATATATTTTCCTAAATAACTAACCTTTCCCAACATGACCAGTACTACTGCACTGATTGTCTATAGTTGTTATTCTTTATTACGTGTGTAAACAGCTATTTCCATAAAAAACTAACCTTTCCCAACATGACTAGTACGTCTGCAGTAAACGTTTATCCTGATTAATTCTTATGTATGCCTATGATATATTTTCCTAAATAACTAACCTTTCCCAACATGACCAGTACTACTGCACTGATTGTCTATAGTTGTTATTCTTTATTACGTGTGTAAACAGCTATTTCCGTAAACACTAACCTTTCCCAACATGACTAGTACGTCTGCACTGAATGTCTATCGTTGTTATTCTTTATTACGTGCGTAAAAAGAAATTTCCTTACAAAACTAACCTTTCCCAACATGACCAGTACGTCTGCACAGATTGTCTATCGTTGTTATTCTTTATTACGTGTGTAAACAGCATATTCCTTAAGAAAACTAACCTTTCCCAACATGACCAGTACGTCTGCACTGATTGTCTATAGTCGTTATTCTTTATTACGTGTGAAAACAGCTATTTCCAAAAAAACTAACCTTTCCCAACATGACTAGTACGTCTGCAGTAAATGTTTATCCTGATTAATTCTTATGTATGCCTATGATATATTTTCCTAAATAACTAACCTTTCCCAACATGACCAGTACTACTGCACTGATTGTCTATAGTTGTTATTCTTTATTACGTGTGTAAACAGCTATTTCCGTAAACACTAACCTTTCCCAACATGACTAGTACGTCTGCTCTGAATGTCTATCGTTGTTATTCTTTATTACGTGCGTAAAAAGCAATTTCCTTACAAAACTAACCTTTCCCAACATGACCAGTACGTCTGCACTGATTGTCTATAGTCGTTATTCTTTATTACGTGTGAAAACAGCTATTTCCAAAAAAACTAACCTTTCCCAACATGACTAGTACGTCTGCAGTAAATGTTTATCCTGATTAATTCTTATGTATGCCTATGATATATTTTCCTAAATAACTAACCTTTCCCAACATGACCAGTACTACTGCACTGATTGTCTATAGTTGTTATTCTTTATTACGTGTGTAAACAGCTATTTCCGTAAACACTAACCTTTCCCAACATGACTAGTACGTCTGCTCTGAATGTCTATCGTTGTTATTCTTTATTACGTGCGTAAAAAGCAATTTCCTTATAAAACTAACCTTTCCTAACATGACTAGTACGTCTGCAGTGAAAGTTTATCCTGATTAATTCTTATGTATGCCACGATATATATTCCTAAAAAACTACCCTTTCCCAACATGACAGGTACGTATGCAAGCAGCTATTTCCGTAAACACTAACCTTTCCCAACATGACCAGTACGTCTGCACTGAATGTCTATCGTTGTTATTCTTTATTACGTGCGTAAAAAGCAATTTCCTTAAAAAACTAACCTTTCCTAACATGACTAGTACGTCTGCAGTGAAAGTTTATCCTGATTAATTCTTATGTATGCCACGATATATATTCCTAAAAAACTAACCTTTCCCAACATGACAGGTACGTTTGCAGTGAATGTCTATCGTTGTGTTTCTTTCTTACGTATGCAAGCAGCTATTTCCATAAGAAACTAACCTTTCCCAACATGACTAGTACGTCTGCAGTGAAACATTATCCAGATTAAATCTTATGTATGCCTATGATATATTTTCCTAAATAACTAACCTTTCCCAACATGACAAGTACGTCTGCACTGAATGTCTATCGTTGTGATTCTTTCTTACGTATGCAAGCAGCTATTTCCGTAAAAAACTAACCTTTCCCAACATGACCAGTACGTCTGCGCTGAATGTCTATCGTTGTTATTCTTTATTACGTGCGTAAAAAGCAATTTCCTTAAAAACTAACCTTTCCAAACATGACCAGTACGTCTGCACTGAATGTCTATCGTTGTTATTCTTTATTACGTGCGTAAAAAGAAATTTCCTTACAAAACTAACCTTTCCCAACATGACCAGTACGTCTGCACAGATTGTCTATCGTTGTTATTCTTTATTACGTGTGTAAACAGCATATTCCTTAAGAAAACTAACCTTTCCCAACATGACCAGTACGTCTGCACTGATTGTCTATAGTCGTTATTCTTTATTACGTGTGAAAACAGCTATTTCCAAAAAAACTAACCTTTCCCAACATGACTAGTACGTCTGCAGTAAATGTTTATCCTGATTAATTCCTATGTATGCCTATGATATATTTTCCTAAATAACTAACCTTTCCCAACATGACCAGTACTACTGCACTGATTGTCTATAGTTGTTATTCTTTATTACGTGTGTAAACAGCTATTTCCATAAAAAACTAACCTTTCCCAACATGACTAGTACGTCTGCAGTAAACGTTTATCCTGATTAATTATTATGTATGCCTATGATATATTTTCCTAAATAACTAACCTTTCCCAACATAACCAGTACGTCTGCACTGAATGTCTATCACTGTTATTCTTTATTACGTGCGTAAAAAGCTATTTCCTTAAAAAACTAACCTTTCCCAACATGACAAGTACGTTTGCAGTGAATGGCTATCTTTAGTTATTCTTTCTTACGTGTGCAAAAAGAAATTTCCTTAAAAAACTAACCTTTCCCAACATGACAAGTACGTCTGCACTGAATGGCTATCGTTGTGTTTCTTTCTTACGTATGCAAGCAGCTATTTCCGTAAAAAACCAACCTTTCCCAACATGACAAGTACGTCTGCACTGAATGTCTATCGTTGTGATTCTTTCTTACGTATGCAAGCAACTATTTCCTTAAAAAACTAACCTTTCCCAACATGACCAGTACGTCTGCACAGATTGTCTATCGTTGTTATTCTTTATTACGTGTGTAAACAGCATATTCCTTAAGAAAACTAACCTTTCCCAACATGACCAGTACGTCTGCACTGATTGTCTATAGTCGTTATTCTTTATTACGTGTGAAAACAGCTATTTCCAAAAAAACTAACCTTTCCCAACATGACTAGTACGTCTGCAGTAAATGTTTATCCTGATTAATTCTTATGTATGCCTATGATATATTTTCCTAAATAACTAACCTTTCCCAACATGACCAGTACTACTGCACTGATTGTCTATAGTTGTTATTCTTTATTACGTGTGTAAACAGCTATTTCCATAAAAAACTAACCTTTCCCAACATGACTAGTACGTCTGCAGTAAACGTTTATCCTGATTAATTCTTATGTATGCCTATGATATATTTTCCTAAATAACTAACCTTTCCCAACATAACCAGTACGTCTGCACTGAATGTCTATCACTGTTATTCTTTATTACGTGCGTAAAAAGCTATTTCCTTAAAAAACTAACCTTTCCCAACATGACAAGTACGTTTGCAGTGAATGGCTATCTTTAGTTATTCTTTCTTACGTGTGCAAAAAGAAATTTCCTTAAAAAACTAACCTTTCCCAACATGACAAGTACGTCTGCACTGAATGGCTATCGTTGTGTTTCTTTCTTACGTATGGAAGCAGCTATTTCCGTAAAAAACCAACCTTTCCCAACATGACAAGTACGTCTGCACTGAATGTCTATCGTTGTGATTCTTTCTTACGTATGGAAGCAACTATTTCCTTAAAAAACTAACCTTTCCCAACATGACCAGTACGTCTGCGCTGAATGTCTATCGTTGTTATTCTTTATTACGTGCGTGAAAAGCAATTTCCTTAAAAACTAACCTTTCCCAACATGACCAGTACGTCGGCACTGTATGTCTATCGTTGTTATTTTTTATTACGTACGTAAAAAGCAATTTCCTTAAATAAACTAACCTTTACCAACATGACCAGTACGTCTGCACTGAATGTCTATCGTTGTTATTCTTTATTACGTATGCAAGCAGCTATTTCTTTAAGAAACTAACATTTCCCAACATGGCAAGTACGTCTGCAGTGAATGTCTATCGTTGTTATTTTTATTACGTGCATAAAAAGCAATTTCCTTAAAAAACTAACCTTTCCCAACATGACCAGTAAGTCTCCACTGATTGTCTATCGTTGTTATTCTTTAGTACGTATGCAAGCAGCTATTTCCTGAAGAAACTAACCTTTCCCAACATTAAGTACGTTTGCAGTGAATGTCTATCGTTGTGATTCTTTCTTACGTATGCAAACAGCTATTTCCGTAAAAAACTAACCTTTCCAAACATGACCAGTACGTCGGCACTGTATGTCTATCGTTGTTATTTTTTATTACGTACGTAAAAAGCAATTTCCTTAAAAAAACTAACCTTTACCAACATGACCAGTACGTCTGCACTGAATGTCTATCGTTGTTATTCTTTATTACGTATGCAAGCAGCTATTTCCTTAAGAAACTAACCTTTCCCAACATGGCAAGTACGTCTGCAGTGAATGTCTATCGTTGTTATTTTTATTACGTGCATAAAAAGCAATTTCCTTAAACACTAACCTTTCCCAACATGACAAGTACGTTTGCAGTGAATGGCTATCTTTGTTATTCTTTCTTACGTATGCAAGCAGCTATTTCCTTAAACAACTAACGTTTCCAAACATGACAGTTACGTCTGCAGTGAATGGCTATCGTTGTGATTCTTTCTTACGTATGCAAGCAGCTATTTCCTTAAGAAACTAACCTATCCCAACATGACAGTTACGTCTGCACTGAATGTCTATCGTTATTATTCTTTATTACGTATGCAAGCAGCTATTTACTTAAGAATCTAACCTTTCCCAACATGACAGGTACGTCTGCAGTGAATGTCTATCGTTGTGATTCTTTCTTACGTATGCAAACAGCTATTTCCGTAAAAAACTATCCTTTCCAAACATGATCAGTACGTCTGCACTGATTGTCTATCGTTGTTACTCTTTATTACGAATGCTAGCAGCTATTTCCTTAAGAAACTAACCTTTCCTAACATGACAAATACGTTTGCAGTGAATGTCTATCTTTGTGATTCTTTCTTACGTATGCAAGCAGCTATTTCCGTTAAAAACTAACCTTTTCCAACATGACAGGTACGTCTGCAATGAATGGCTATCGTTGTGATTCTTTCTTACGTATGCAAGCAGCTATTTCCGTAAAAACTAACCTTTCCCAACATGACAGTTACGTCTGCAGTGAATGGCTATCGTTGTGATTCTTTCTTACGAATGCAAGCAGCTATTTCCTTAAAAAACTAACCTTTCCCAACATGACCAGTACGTCGGCACTGTATGTCTATCGTTGTTATTTTTTATTACGTACGTAAAAAGCAATTTCCTTAAAAAAACTAACCTTTACCAACATGACCAGTACGTCTGCACTGAATGTCTATCGTTGTTATTCTTTATTACGTATGCAAGCAGCTATTTCCTTAAGAAACTAACCTTTCCCAACATGGCAAGTACGTCTGCAGTGAATGTCTATCGTTGTGATTGTGTCTTACGTATGCAAGCAGCTATTTCCGTAAAAAACTAACCTTTCCCAACATGACAGGTACGTCTGCAATGAATGGCTATCGTTGTGATTCTTTCTTACGTATGCAAGCAGCTATTTCCGTAAAAAACTAACCTTTCCCAACATGACAGGTACGTCTGCAGTGAATGTCTATCGTTGTTATTCTTTATTACGTGCGTAAAAAGCAATTTCCTTAAGGAACTAACCTTTCCCAACATGACCAGTACGTCTGGACTGAATGTCTATCGTTGTTATTTTTATTACGTGCATAAAAAGCAATTTCCTTAAAAAATTAACCTTTCCCAACATGACCAGTACGTCTCCACTGATTGTCTATCGTTGTGTTTCTTTAGTACGTATGCAAGCAGCTATTTCCTGAAGAAACTAACCTTTCCCAACATTAAGTACGTTTGCAGTGAATGTCTATCGTTGTGATTTTTTCTTACGTATGCAAACAGCTATTTCCGTAAAAAACTAACCTTTCCAAACATAACCAGTACGTCTGCACTGATTGTCTATTGTTGTTATACTTTATTACGTATGCAAGCAGCTATGTCCTTAAGAAACTAAACTTTCCCAACATGGCAAGTACGTCTGCAGTGAATGTCTATCGTTGTTATTCTTTATTCCGTGCGTAAAAAGCAATTTAATTAAACACTAACCTTTCCCAACATGACAAGTACGTTTGCAGTGAATGGCTATCTTTGTTATTCTTTCTTACGTATGCAAGCAGCTATTTCCTTAAGAAACTAACCTATCCCAACATGACAGTTACGTCTGCACTGAATGTCTATCGTTATTATTCTTTATTACGTATGCAAGCAGCTATTTCCTTAAGAAACTAACCTTTCCCAACATGGCAAGTACGTCTGCGCTGAATGTCTATCGTTGTTATTCTTTATTACGTGCGTAAAAAGCAATTTCCTTAAAAACTAACCTTTCCAAACATGACCAGTACGTCTGCACTGAATGTCTATCGTTGTTATTCTTTATTACGTGCGTAAAAAGAAATTTCCTTACAAAACTAACCTTTCCCAACATGACCAGTACGTCTGCACAGATTGTCTATCGTTGTTATTCTTTATTACGTGTGTAAACAGCATATTCCTTAAGAAAACTAACCTTTCCCAACATGACCAGTACGTCTGCACTGATTGTCTATAGTCGTTATTCTTTATTACGTGTGAAAACAGCTATTTCCAAAAAAACTAACCTTTCCCAACATGACTAGTACGTCTGCAGTAAACGTTTATCCTGATTAATTCTTATGTATGCCTATGATATATTTTCCTAAATAACTAACCTTTCCCAACATGACCAGTACTACTGCACTGATTGTCTATAGTTGTTATTCTTTATTACGTGTGTAAACAGCTATTTCCATAAAAAACTAACCTTTCCCAACATGACTAGTACGTCTGCAGTAAACGTTTATCCTGATTAATTCTTATGTATGCCTATGATATATTTTCCTAAATAACTAACCTTTCCCAACATGACCAGTACTACTGCACTGATTGTCTATAGTTGTTATTCTTTATTACGTGTGTAAACAGCTATTTCCGTAAACACTAACCTTTCCCAACATGACTAGTACGTCTGCACTGAATGTCTATCGTTGTTATTCTTTATTACGTGCGTAAAAAGAAATTTCCTTACAAAACTAACCTTTCCCAACATGACCAGTACGTCTGCACAGATTGTCTATCGTTGTTATTCTTTATTACGTGTGTAAACAGCATATTCCTTAAGAAAACTAACCTTTCCCAACATGACCAGTACGTCTGCACTGATTGTCTATAGTCGTTATTCTTTATTACGTGTGAAAACAGCTATTTCCAAAAAAACTAACCTTTCCCAACATGACTAGTACGTCTGCAGTAAATGTTTATCCTGATTAATTCTTATGTATGCCTATGATATATTTTCCTAAATAACTAACCTTTCCCAACATGACCAGTACTACTGCACTGATTGTCTATAGTTGTTATTCTTTATTACGTGTGTAAACAGCTATTTCCGTAAACACTAACCTTTCCCAACATGACTAGTACGTCTGCTCTGAATGTCTATCGTTGTTATTCTTTATTACGTGCGTAAAAAGCAATTTCCTTATAAAACTAACCTTTCCTAACATGACTAGTACGTCTGCAGTGAAAGTTTATCCTGATTAATTCTTATGTATGCCACGATATATATTCCTAAAAAACTACCCTTTCCCAACATGACAGGTACGTATGCAAGCAGCTATTTCCGTAAACACTAACCTTTCCCAACATGACCAGTACGTCTGCACTGAATGTCTATCGTTGTTATTCTTTATTACGTGCGTAAAAAGCAATTTCCTTAAAAAACTAACCTTTCCTAACATGACTAGTACGTCTGCAGTGAAAGTTTATCCTGATTAATTCTTATGTATGCCACGATATATATTAATAAAAAACTAACCTTTCCCAACATGACAGGTACGTTTGCAGTGAATGTCTATCGTTGTGTTTCTTTCTTACGTATGCAAGCAGCTATTTCCATAAGAAACTAACCTTTCCCAACATGACTAGTACGTCTGCAGTGAAACATTATCCAGATTAAATCTTATGTATGCCTATGATATATTTTCCTAAATAACTAACCTTTCCCAACATGACAAGTACGTCTGCACTGAATGTCTATCGTTGTGATTCTTTCTTACGTATGCAAGCAGCTATTTCCGTAAAAAACTAACCTTTCCCAACATGACCAGTACGTCTGCGCTGAATGTCTATCGTTGTTATTCTTTATTACGTGCGTAAAAAGCAATTTCCTTAAAAACTAACCTTTCCAAACATGACCAGTACGTCTGCACTGAATGTCTATCGTTGTTATTCTTTATTACGTGCGTAAAAAGAAATTTCCTTACAAAACTAACCTTTCCCAACATGACCAGTACGTCTGCACAGATTGTCTATCGTTGTTATTCTTTATTACGTGTGTAAACAGCATATTCCTTAAGAAAACTAACCTTTCCCAACATGACCAGTACGTCTGCACTGATTGTCTATAGTCGTTATTCTTTATTACGTGTGAAAACAGCTATTTCCAAAAAAACTAACCTTTCCCAACATGACTAGTACGTCTGCAGTAAATGTTTATCCTGATTAATTCCTATGTATGCCTATGATATATTTTCCTAAATAACTAACCTTTCCCAACATGACCAGTACTACTGCACTGATTGTCTATAGTTGTTATTCTTTATTACGTGTGTAAACAGCTATTTCCATAAAAAACTAACCTTTCCCAACATGACTAGTACGTCTGCAGTAAACGTTTATCCTGATTAATTATTATGTATGCCTATGATATATTTTCCTAAATAACTAACCTTTCCCAACATAACCAGTACGTCTGCACTGAATGTCTATCACTGTTATTCTTTATTACGTGCGTAAAAAGCTATTTCCTTAAAAAACTAACCTTTCCCAACATGACAAGTACGTTTGCAGTGAATGGCTATCTTTAGTTATTCTTTCTTACGTGTGCAAAAAGAAATTTCCTTAAAAAACTAACCTTTCCCAACATGACAAGTACGTCTGCACTGAATGGCTATCGTTGTGTTTCTTTCTTACGTATGCAAGCAGCTATTTCCGTAAAAAACCAACCTTTCCCAACATGACAAGTACGTCTGCACTGAATGTCTATCGTTGTGATTCTTTCTTACGTATGCAAGCAACTATTTCCTTAAAAAACTAACCTTTCCCAACATGACCAGTACGTCTGCACAGATTGTCTATCGTTGTTATTCTTTATTACGTGTGTAAACAGCATATTCCTTAAGAAAACTAACCTTTCCCAACATGACCAGTACGTCTGCACTGATTGTCTATAGTCGTTATTCTTTATTACGTGTGAAAACAGCTATTTCCAAAAAAACTAACCTTTCCCAACATGACTAGTACGTCTGCAGTAAATGTTTATCCTGATTAATTCTTATGTATGCCTATGATATATTTTCCTAAATAACTAACCTTTCCCAACATGACCAGTACTACTGCACTGATTGTCTATAGTTGTTATTCTTTATTACGTGTGTAAACAGCTATTTCCATAAAAAACTAACCTTTCCCAACATGACTAGTACGTCTGCAGTAAACGTTTATCCTGATTAATTCTTATGTATGCCTATGATATATTTTCCTAAATAACTAACCTTTCCCAACATAACCAGTACGTCTGCACTGAATGTCTATCACTGTTATTCTTTATTACGTGCGTAAAAAGCTATTTCCTTAAAAAACTAACCTTTCCCAACATGACAAGTACGTTTGCAGTGAATGGCTATCTTTAGTTATTCTTTCTTACGTGTGCAAAAAGAAATTTCCTTAAAAAACTAACCTTTCCCAACATGACAAGTACGTCTGCACTGAATGGCTATCGTTGTGTTTCTTTCTTACGTATGGAAGCAGCTATTTCCGTAAAAAACCAACCTTTCCCAACATGACAAGTACGTCTGCACTGAATGTCTATCGTTGTGATTCTTTCTTACGTATGGAAGCAACTATTTCCTTAAAAAACTAACCTTTCCCAACATGACCAGTACGTCTGCGCTGAATGTCTATCGTTGTTATTCTTTATTACGTGCGTGAAAAGCAATTTCCTTAAAAACTAACCTTTCCCAACATGACCAGTACGTCGGCACTGTATGTCTATCGTTGTTATTTTTTATTACGTACGTAAAAAGCAATTTCCTTAAATAAACTAACCTTTACCAACATGACCAGTACGTCTGCACTGAATGTCTATCGTTGTTATTCTTTATTACGTATGCAAGCAGCTATTTCTTTAAGAAACTAACATTTCCCAACATGGCAAGTACGTCTGCAGTGAATGTCTATCGTTGTTATTTTTATTACGTGCATAAAAAGCAATTTCCTTAAAAAACTAACCTTTCCCAACATGACCAGTAAGTCTCCACTGATTGTCTATCGTTGTTATTCTTTAGTACGTATGCAAGCAGCTATTTCCTGAAGAAACTAACCTTTCCCAACATTAAGTACGTTTGCAGTGAATGTCTATCGTTGTGATTCTTTCTTACGTATGCAAACAGCTATTTCCGTAAAAAACTAACCTTTCCAAACATGACCAGTACGTCGGCACTGTATGTCTATCGTTGTTATTTTTTATTACGTACGTAAAAAGCAATTTCCTTAAATAAACTAACCTTTACCAACATGACCAGTACGTCTGCACTGAATGTCTATCGTTGTTATTCTTTATTACGTATGCAAGCAGCTATTTCTTTAAGAAACTAACATTTCCCAACATGGCAAGTACGTCTGCAGTGAATGTCTATCGTTGTTATTTTTATTACGTGCATAAAAAGCAATTTCCTTAAACACTAACCTTTCCCAACATGACAAGTACGTTTGCAGTGAATGGCTATCTTTGTTATTCTTTCTTACGTATGCAAGCAGCTATTTCCTTAAACAACTAACGTTTCCAAACATGACAGTTACGTCTGCAGTGAATGGCTATCGTTGTGATTCTTTCTTACGTATGCAAGCAGCTATTTCCTTAAGAAACTAACCTATCCCAACATGACAGTTACGTCTGCACTGAATGTCTATCGTTATTATTCTTTATTACGTATGCAAGCAGCTATTTACTTAAGAAACTAACCTTTCCCAACATGGCAAGTACGTCCGCAGTGAATGTCTATCGTTGTGATTCTTTCTTACGTATGCAAACAGCTATTTCCGTAAAAATCTAACCTTTCCCAACATGACAGGTACGTCTGCAGTGAATGTCTATCGTTGTGATTCTTTCTTACGTATGCAAACAGCTATTTCCGTAAAAAACTATCCTTTCCAAACATGATCAGTACGTCTGCACTGATTGTCTATCGTTGTTACTCTTTATTACGAATGCTAGCAGCTATTTCCTTAAGAAACTAACCTTTCCTAACATGACAAATACGTTTGCAGTGAATGTCTATCTTTGTGATTCTTTCTTACGTATGCAAGCAGCTATTTCCGTTAAAAACTAACCTTTTCCAACATGACAGGTACGTCTGCAATGAATGGCTATCGTTGTGATTCTTTCTTACGTATGCAAGCAGCTATTTCCGTAAAAACTAACCTTTCCCAACATGACAGTTACGTCTGCAGTGAATGGCTATCGTTGTGATTCTTTCTTACGTATGCAAGCAGCTATTTCCTTAAAAAACTAAACTTTCCCAACATGACAGGTACGTTTGCAGTGAATGTCTATCGTTGCGATTCCTTCTTACGAATGCAAGCAGCTATTTCCTTAAAAAACTAACCTTTCCCAACATGACAGTTACGTCTGCAGTGAATGGCTATCGTTGTGTTTCTTTCTTACGTATGCAAGCAGCAATTTCCTTAAAAAACTAACCTTTCCCAACATGACCAGTACGTCGGCACTGTATGTCTATCGTTGTTATTTTTTATTACGTACGTAAAAAGCAATTTCCTTAAAAAAACTAACCTTTACCAACATGACCAGTACGTCTGCACTGAATGTCTATCGTTGTTATTCTTTATTACGTATGCAAGCAGCTATTTCCTTAAGAAACTAACCTTTCCCAACATGGCAAGTACGTCTGCAGTGAATGTCTATCGTTGTGATTGTGTCTTACGTATGCAAGCAGCTATTTCCGTAAAAAACTAACCTTTCCCAACATGACAGGTACGTCTGCAATGAATGGCTATCGTTGTGATTCTTTCTTACGTATGCAAGCAGCTATTTCCGTAAAAAACTAACCTTTCCCAACATGACAGGTACGTCTGCAGTGAATGTCTATCGTTGTTATTCTTTATTACGTGCGTAAAAAGCAATTTCCTTAAGGAACTAACCTTTCCCAACATGACCAGTACGTCTGGACTGAATGTCTATCGTTGTTATTTTTATTACGTGCATAAAAAGCAATTTCCTTAAAAAATTAACCTTTCCCAACATGACCAGTACGTCTCCACTGATTGTCTATCGTTGTGTTTCTTTAGTACGTATGCAAGCAGCTATTTCCTGAAGAAACTAACCTTTCCCAACATTAAGTACGTTTGCAGTGAATGTCTATCGTTGTGATTTTTTCTTACGTATGCAAACAGCTATTTCCGTAAAAAACTAACCTTTCCAAACATAACCAGTACGTCTGCACTGATTGTCTATTGTTGTTATACTTTATTACGTATGCAAGCAGCTATGTCCTTAAGAAACTAAACTTTCCCAACATGGCAAGTACGTCTGCAGTGAATGTCTATCGTTGTTATTCTTTATTCCGTGCGTAAAAAGCAATTTAATTAAACACTAACCTTTCCCAACATGACAAGTACGTTTGCAGTGAATGGCTATCTTTGTTATTCTTTCTTACGTATGCAAGCAGCTATTTCCTTAAGAAACTAACCTATCCCAACATGACAGTTACGTCTGCACTGAATGTCTATCGTTATTATTCTTTATTACGTATGCAAGCAGCTATTTCCTTAAGAAACTAACCTTTCCCAACATGGCAAGTACGTCTGCAGTGAATGTCTATCGTTGTTATTCTTTATTACGTGCGTAAAAAGCAATTTCCTTAAGGAACTAACCTTTCCCAACATGACCAGTACGTCTGCACTGAATGTCTATCGTTGTTATTTTTATTACGTGCATAAAATGCAATTTCCTTAAAAAACTAACTTTTCCCAACGTGACCAGTACGTCTCCACTGATTGTCTATCGTTGTTATTCTTTAGTACGTATGCAAGCAGCTATTTCCTGAAGAAACTAACCTTTCCCAACATTAAGTACGTTTGCAGTGAATGTCTATCGTTGTGATTCTTTCTTACGTATGCAAACAGCTATTTCCGTAAAAAACTAACCTTTCCAAACATAACCAGTACGTCTGCACTGATTGTCTATTGTTGTTATACTTTATTACGTATGCAAGCAGCTATGTCCTTAAGAAACTAACCTTTCCCAACATGGCAAGTACGTCTGCAGTGAATGTCTATCGTTGTTATTCTTTATTCCGTGCGTAAAAAGCAATTTCCTTAAACACTAACCTTTCCCAACATGACAAGTACGTTTGCAGTGAATGGCTATCTTTGTTATTCTTTCTTACGTATGCAAGCAGCTATTTCCTTAAAAAACTAACCTTTCCAAACATGACAGTTACGTCTGCAGTGAATGGCTATCGTTGTGATTCTTTCTTACGTATGCAAGCAGCTATTTCCTTAAGAAACTAACCTATCCCAACATGACAGTTACGTCTGCACTGAATGTCTATCGTTATTATTCTTTATTACGTATGCAAGCAGCTATTTCCTTTAAGAAACTAACCTTTCCCAACATGGCAAGTACGTCCGCAGTGAATGTCTATCGTTGTGATTCTTTCATACGTATGCAAACAGCTATTTCCGTAAAAATCTAACCTTTCCCAACATGACAGGTACGTCTGCAGTGAATGTCTATCGTTGTGATTCTTTCTTACGTATGCAAACAGCTATTTCCGTAAAAAACTATCCTTTCCAAACATGATCAGTACGTCTGCCCTGATTGTCTATCGTTGTTACTCTTTATTACGAATGCTAGCAGCTATTTCCTTAAGAAACTAACCTTTCCTAACATGACAAATACGCTTGCAGTGAATTTCTATCTTTGTGATTATTTCTTACGTATGCAAGCAGCTATTTCCGTTAAAAACTAACCTTTTCCAACATGACAGGTACGTCTGCAATGAATAGCTATCGTTGTGATTCTTTCTTACGTATGCAAGCAGCTATTTCCGTAAAAACTAACCTTTCCCAACATGACAGTTACGTCTGCAGTGAATGTCTATCGTTGTGATTCTTTCTTACGTATGCAAACAGCTATTTCCGTAAAAATCTAACCTTTCCCAGCATGACAAGTACGTTTGCAGTGAATGTCTATCGTTGTGATTCTTGCTTACGTATGCAAGCAGCTATTTCCATAAAAAAACTAACCTTTCCCAACATGACTAGTACGTCTGCAGTGAATGTCTATCGTTGTTATTCTTTATTACGTGCGTAAAAAGCAATTTCCTTAAAAAACTAACCTTTCCCAACATGACCAGTACGTCTGCACTGAATGTCTATCGTTGTTATTCTTTATTACGTGCGTAAAAAGCAATTTCCTTAAAAAACTAACCTTTCCCAACATGACCAGTACGTCTGCACTGAATGTCTATCATTGTTATTCTTTATTACGTGCGTAAAAAGCAATTTCCTTAAAAAAACTATAACCTTTCCCAACATGACTAGTACGTCTGCAGTGAAAGTATATCCTGAAAAATTCTTATGTATGCCACGATATATATTCCTAAAAACTAAACCTTTCCCAACATGACAGGTACGTTTGCAGTGAAAGTTTATCCTGATTAAATCTTATGTATGCCTTTGATATATTAGCCTAAATAACTAACCTTTCCCAACATGACCAGTACGTCTGCACTGAATGTCTATAATTTGTATTATTTATTACGTGCGTAAAAAGCAATTTCCTTAAAAAACTAACGTTTCCAAACATGACCAGTACGTCTGCACAGATTGTATATCGTTGTTATTCTTTCTTACGTATGCAAACAGTAATTTCCTTAAAAAACTAACCTTTCCCAACATGACAAGTACGTCTGCACTGAATGTCTATCGTTGTGATTCTTTATTACGTGCGTAAAAAGCAATTTCCTTACAAAACTAACCTTTCCCGACATGACCAGTACGTTTGCACTGATTGTCTATAGTTGTTATTCTTTATTACGTGTGTAAACAGCTATTTCCATAAAAAACTAACCATTCCCAACATGACTAGTACGTCTGCAGTAAAGGTTTATCCTGATTAATTCTTATGTATGCCTATGATAAATTTTCTTAAATAACTAACCTTTCCCAACATGACCATTACGTCTGCACTGAATGTCTATCATTGTTATTCTCTATTACGTGCGTAAAAAGCTATTTCCTTAAAAAACTAACCTTTCCCAACATGACAAGTACGTTTGCAGTGATTGGCTATCTTTAGTTATTCTTTCTTACATGTGCAAACAGAAATTTCCTTAAAAAACTAACCTTTCCCAACATGACAAATACGTCTGCACTGAATGTCTATCGTTGTGATTCTTTCTTACGCATGCAAGCAGCTATTTCCGTAAAAAACTAACCTTTCCCAACATGACAAGTACGTTTGCAGTTAATGTCTATCGTTGTGATTCTTTCTTACGTATGCAAACAGCTATTTCATTAAAAATCTAACCTTTCCCAACATGACAGGTACGTCTGCAGTGAATGTCTTTCGTTGTGATTCTTTCTTACGTATGCAAACAGCTATTTCCGTAAAAACTAACCTTTCCAAACATGACCAGTACGTCTGCACTGATTGTCTATCGTTGTTATTCTTTATTACGTATGCAAGCAGCTATTTCTTTAAGAAACTAACCTTTCCCAACATGACAAGTACGTTTGCAGTGAATGTCTATAGTTGTGATTCTTTCTTACGTATGCAAGCAGCTATTTCCGTAAAGAACTAACCTTTCCCAACATGACAGGTACGTATGCAAGCACCTATTTCCGTAAAAACTAACCTTTCCCAACATGACCAGTACGTCTGCACTGAATGTCTATCGTTGTTATTCTTTATTACGGTCGTAAAAAGCAATTTCCTTAAAAAACTAACCTTTCCCAACATGACCAGTACGTCTGCACTGAATGTCTATCGTTGTTATTCTTTATTACTTGTGTAAAAAGCAATTTCCTTAAAAAACTAACCTTTCCCAACATGACCAGTACGTCTGCACTGAATGTCTATCATTGTTATTCTTTATTACGTGCGTAAAACGCAATTTCCTTAAAAAACTAACGTTTCCAAACATGACCAGTACGTCTGCACTGAATGTCTATCGTTGTTATTCTTTATTACTTGT
Organism: Prosapia bicincta; assembly: GCA_036971475.1. Classification (NCBI taxonomy): domain Eukaryota; kingdom Metazoa; phylum Arthropoda; class Insecta; order Hemiptera; family Cercopidae; genus Prosapia; species Prosapia bicincta. Next base: position 129,493,285 of record JBAIZL010000002.1, on the reverse strand, counting down.
GTAAAAAGCAATTTCCTTAAAAAACTAACCTTTCCCAACATGACCAGTACGTCTGCACTGAATGTCTATCGTTGTTATTCTTTATTACGTGCGTAAAACGCAATTTCCTTAAAAAACTAACGTTTCCAAACATGACCAGTACGTCTGCACTGAATGTCTATCGTTGTTATTCTTTATTACGTGCGTAAAACGCAATTTCCTTAAAAAACTAACGTTTCCAAACATGACCAGTACGTCTGCACTGAATGTCTATCGTTGTTATTCTTTATTACTTGTGTAAAAAGCAATTTCCTTAAAAAACTAACCTTTCCCAACATGACCAGTACGTCTGCACAGATTGTCTATCGTTGTTATTCTTTATTACGTATGCAAGCAGCTATTTCTTTAAGAATCTAATCTTTCCCAACATGACAAGTACGTTTGCAGTGAATGTCTATAGTTGTGATTCTTTCTTACGTATGCAAGCAGCTATTTCCGTAAAAAACTACCCTTTCCCAACATGACAGGTACGTATGCAAGCAGCTATTTCCGTAAACACTAACCTTTCCCAACATGACCAGTACGTCTGCACTGAATGTCTATCATTGTTATTCTTTATTACGTGCGTAAAAAGCAATTTCCTTAAAAAACTAACCTTTCCTAACATGACTAGTACGTCTGCAGTGAAAGTTTATCCTGATTAATTCTTATGTATGCCACGATATATATTCCTAAAAAACTAACCTTTCCCAACATGACAGGTACGTTTGCAGTGAATGTCTATCGTTGTGATTCTTTCTTACGTATGCAAGCAGCTATTTCCATAAAAAACTAACCTTTCCCAACATGACTAGTACGTCTGCAGTGAAAGTTTATCCAGATTAAATCTTATGTATGCCTATGATATATTTTCCTAAATAACTAACCTTTCCCAACATGACCCGTACGTCTGCACTGAATGTCTATCATTTTTATTCTTTCTTACATGTGCAAACAGAAATTTCCTTAAAAAACTAACCTTTCCCAACATGACAAGTACGTCTGCACTGAATGTCTATCGTTGTGATTCTTTATTACGTGCGTAAAAAGCAATTTCCTTAAAAACTAACCTTTCCCAACATGACTAGTACGTCTGCAGTAAACGTTTATCCTGATTAATTCTTATGTATGCCTATGATATATTTTCCTAAATAACTAACCTTTCCCAACATGACCAGTACGTCTGCACTGAATGTCTATCATTGTTATTTTTATTACGTGCGTAAAAAGCTATTTCCTTAAAAAACTAACTTTTCCCAACATGACAAGTACGTCTGCACTGAATGGCTATCGTTGTGTTTCTTTCTTACGTATGCAAGCAGCTATTTCCGTAAAAAACCAACCTTTCCCAACATGACAAGTACGTCTGCACTGAATGTCTATCGTTGTGATTCTTTCTTACGTATGCAAGCAACTATTTCTTTAAAAAACTAACCTTTCCCAACATGACCAGTACGTCTGCGCTGAATGTCTATCGCTGTTATTCTTTATTACGTGCGTGAAAAGCAATTTCCTTAAAAACTAACCTTTCCCAACATGACAAGTACGTTTGCAGTGAATGTCTATCGTTGCGATTCTTTCTTACGAATGCAAGCAGCTATTTCCTTAAAAAACTTACCTTTCCCAACATGACAGTTACGTCTGCAGTGAATGGCTATCGTTGTGTTTCTTTCTTACGTATGCAAGCAGCAATTTCCTTAAAAAACTAACCTTTCCCAACATGACCAGTACGTCTGCACTGAATGTCTATCGTTGTTATTTTTATTACGTGCATAAAAAGCAATTTCCGTAAAAAACTATCCTTTCCAAACATGATCAGTACGTCTGCACTGATTGTCTATCGTTGTTACTCTTTATTACGAATGCTAGCAGCTATTTGCTTAAGAAACTAACCTTTCCTAACATGACAAATACGTTTGCAGTGAATGTCTATCTTTGTGATTCTTTCTTACGTATGCAAGCAGCTATTTCCGTTAAAAACTAACCTTTTCCAACATGACAGGTACGTCTGCAATGAATGGCTATCGTTGTGATTCTTTCTTACGTATGCAAGCAGCTATTTCCGTAAAAGCTAACCTTTCCCAACATGACAGTTACGTCTGCAGTGAATGGCTATCGTTGTGATTCTTTATTACGTGCGTAAAAAGCAATTCCCTTAAAGAACTAACCTTTCCCAACATGACCAGTACGTCTCCACTGATTGTCTATCGTTGTTATTCTTTATTACGTATGCAAGCAGCTATTTCCTGAAGAAACTAACCTTTCCCAACATTAAGTACGTTTGCAGCGAATGTCTATCGTTGTGATTTTTTCTTACGTATGCAAACAGCTATTTCCGTAAAAAACTAACCTTTCCAAACATGACCAGTACGTCTGCACTGATTGTCTATCGTTGTTATACTTTATTACGTATGCAAGCAGCTATGTCCTTAAGAAACTATCCTTTCCCAACATGGCAAGTACGTCTGCAGTGAATGTCTATCGTTGTGATTCTTTCTTACGTATGCAAACAGCTATTTCATTAAAAATCTAACCTTTCCCAACATGACAGGTACGTCTGGACTGAATGTCTATCGTTGTTATTCTTTATTACGTGCGTAAAAAGCAATTTCCTTAAAAAACGAACCTTTTCCAACATGACCAGTACGTTTGCACTGAATGTCTTTCATTGTTATTCTTTATTACGTGCGTAAAAAGCAATTTCCTTAAAAAAACTATAACCTTTCCCAACATGACCAGTACGTCTGCACTAATTGTATATCGTTGTTAATCTTTATTACGTGTGTAAGCAGCAATTTCCTAAAAAAAACTAACCTTTCCTAACATGACTAGTACGTCTGCAGTGAACGTTTATCCTGAAAAATTCTTATGTATGCCACGATATATATTCCTAAAACCCTAACCTTTCCCAACATGACAGGTACGTTTGCAGTGAAAGTTTATCCTGATTAATTCTTATGTATGCCTATGATAAATTTTCCTAAATAACTAACCTTTCCCAACATGACCAGTACGTCTGCACTGAATGTCTATCATTGTTATTCTTTATTACGTGCTTAAAAAGCTATTTCCTTAAAAAACTAACCTTTCCCAACATGACAAGTACGTTTGCAGTGATTGGCTATCTTTAGTTATTCTTTCTTACGTGTGCAAACAGAAATTTCCTTAAAAAACTAACCTTTCCCAACATGACAAGTACGTCTGCACTGAATGTCTATCGTTGTGATTCTTTCTTACGCATGCAAGCAGCTATTTCCGTAAAAAACTAACCTTTCCAAACATGACCAGTACGTCTGCACTGATTGTCTATCGTTGTTATACTTTATTACGTATGCAAGCAGCTATGTCCTTAAGAAATTAACCTTTCCCAACATGGCAAGTACGTCTGCAGTGAATGTCTATCGTTGTGATTCTTTCTTACGTATGCAAACAGCTATTTCATTAAAAATCTAACCTTTCTCAACATGACAGGTACGTCTGCAGTGAATGTCTATCGTTGTGATTCTTTCTTACGTATGCAAACAGCTATTTCCGTAAAAACTAACCTTTCCAAACATGACCAGTACGTCTGCACTGATTGTCTATCGTTGTTATTCTTTATTACGTATGCAAGCAGCTCTTTCTTTAAGAAACTAACCTTTCCCAACATGACAAGTACGTTTGCAGTGAATGTCTATAGTTGTGATTCTTTCTTACGTATGCAATCAGCTTTTTCCGTAAAGAACTAACCTTTCCCAACATGACAGGTACGTATGCAAGCAGCTATTTCCGTAAAAACTAACCTTTCCCAACATGACCAGTACGTCTGCACTGAATGTCTATAGTTGTGATTCTTTCTTACGTATGCAATCAGCTTTTTCCGTAAAGAACTAACCTTTCCCAACATGACAGGTACGTATGCAAGCAGCTATTTCCGTAAAAACTAACCTTTCCCAACATGACCAGTACGTCTGCACTGAATGTCTATAGTTGTGATTCTTTCTTACGTATGCAATCAGCTTTTTCCGTAAAGAACTAACCTTTCCCAACATGACAGGTACGTATGCAAGCAGCTATTTCCGTAAAAACTAACCTTTCCCAACATGACAAGTACGTTTGCAGTGAATGTCTATAGTTGTGATTCTTTCTTACGTATGCAATCAGCTTTTTCCGTAAAGAACTAACCTTTCCCAACATGACAGGTACGTATGCAAGCAGCTATTTCCGTAAAAACTAACCTTTCCCAACATGACCAGTACGTCTGCACTGAATGTCTATCGTTGTTATTCTTTATTACGTGCGTAAAAAGCAATTTCCTTAAAAAACTAACCTTTCCCAACATGACCAGTACGTCTGCACTGAATGTCTATCATTGTTATTCTTTATTACGTGCGTAAAAAGCAATTTCCTTAAAAAACTAACGTTTCCAAACATGACCAGTACGTCTGCACAGATTGTCTATCGTTGTTATTCTTTATTACGTATGCAAGCAGCTATTTCTTTAAGAATCTAACCTTTCCCAACATGACAAGTACGTTTGCAGTGAATGTCTATAGTTGTGATTCTTTCTTACGTATGCAAGCAGCTATTTCCGTAAAAAACTAACCTTTCCCAACATGACAGGTACGTATGCAAGCAGCTATTTCCGTAAACACTAACCTTTCCCAACATGACCAGTACGTCTGCACTGAATGTCTATCGTTGTTATTCTTTATTACGTGCGTAAAAAGCAATTTCCTTATAAAACTAACCTTTCCCGACATGACCAGTACGTCTGCACTGAATGTCTATCATTGTTATTCTTTATTACGTGCGTAAAATCAATTTCCTTAAAAAACTAACGTTTCCAAACATGACCAGTACGTCTGCACAGATTGCCTATCGTTGTTATTCTTTATTACGTGTGTAAACAGCAATTTCCTTAAGAAAACTAACCTTTCCCAACATGACGAGTACTTCTGTACTGATTGTCTATAGTTGTTATTCTTTATTACGTGTGTAAACAGCAATTTCCTTAAGAAAACTAACCTTTCCCAACATGACCAGTACGTCTGTACTGATTGTCTATAGTTGTTATTCTTTATTACGTGTGTAAACAGCAATTTCCTTAAGAAAACTAACCTTTCCCAACATGACCAGTACGTCTGCACTGATTGTCTATAGTTGTTATTCTTTATTACGTGTGTAAACAGCTATTTCCATAAAAAACTAACCATTCCCAACATGACTAGTACGTCTGCAGTAAAAGTTTATCCTTATTAATTCTTATGTATGCCTATGATAAATTTTCCTAAATAACTAACCTTTCCCAACATGACCAGTACGTCTGCACTGAATGTCTATCATTGTTATTCTTTATTACGTGCGTAAAAAGCTATTTCCTTAAAAAACTAACCATTCCCAACATGACTAGTACGTCTGCAGTAAAAGTTTATCCTTATTAATTCTTATGTATGCCTATGATAAATTTTCCTAAATAACTAACCTTTCCCAACATGACAAGTACGTTTGCAGTGATTGGCTATCTTTAGTTATTCTTTCTTACGTGTGCAAACAGAAATTTCCTTAAAAAACTAACCTTTCCCAACATGACAAGTACGTCTGCGCTGAATGTCTATCGTTGTGATTCTTTCTTACGCATGCAAGCAACTATTTCCGTAAAAAACTAACCTTTCCCAACATGACAAGTACGTTTGCAGTTAATGTCTATCGTTGTGATTCTTTCTTACGTATGCAAGCAACTATTTCCTTAAAAAACTAACCTTTCCCAACATGACCAGTACGTCTGCGCTGAATGTCTATCGTTGTTATTCTTTATTACGTGCGTAAAAAGCAATTTCCTTAAAAACTAACCTTTCCTAACATGACAAATACGTTTGCAGTGAATGTCTATCGTTGTGATTCTTTCTTACATATGCAAACAGCTATTTCCGTAAAAAACTAACCTTTCCAAACATGACCAGTACGTCTGCACTGATTGTCTATCGTTGTTATACTTTATTACGTATGCAAGCAGCTATGTCCTTAAGAAATTAACCTTTCCCAACATGGCAAGTACGTCTGCAGTGAATGTCTATCGTTGTGATTCTTTCTTACGTATGCAAACAGCTATTTCATTAAAAATCTAACATTTCTCAACATGACAGGTACGTCTGCAGTGAATGTCTATCGTTGTGATTCTTTCTTACGTATGCAAACAGCTATTTCCGTAAAAACTAACCTTTCCAAACATGACCAGTACGTCTGCACTGATTGTCTATCGTTGTTATTCTTTATTACGTATGCAAGCAGCTCTTTCTTTAAGAAACTAACCTTTCCCAACATGACAAGTACGTTTGCAGTGAATGTCTATAGTTGTGATTCTTTCTTACGTATGCAAGCAGCTATTTCCGTAAAGAACTAACCTTTCCCAACATGACAGGTACGTATGCAAGCAGCTATTTCCGTAAAAACTAACCTTTCCCAACATGACCAGTACGTCTGCACTGAATGTCTATCGTTGTTATTCTTTATTACGTGCGTAAAAAGCAATTTCCTTAAAAAACTAACCTTTCCCAACATGACCAGTACGTCTGCACTGAATGTCTATCGTTGTTATTCTTTATTACGTGCGTAAAAAGCAATTTCCTTAAAAAACTAACCTTTCCCAACATGACCAGTACGTCTACACTGAATGTCTATCATTGTTATTCTTTATTACGTGCGTAAAAAGCAATTTCCTTAAAAAACTAACGTTTCCAAACATGACCAGTACGTCTGCACAGATTGTCTATCGTTGTTATTCTTTATTACGTGTGTAAACAGCAATTTCCTTAAAAAACTAACGTTTCCAAACATGACCAGTACGTCTGCACAGATTGTCTATCGTTGTTATTCTTTATTACGTATGCAAGCAGCTATTTCTTTTAGAATCTAACCTTTCCCAACATGACAAGTACGTTTGCAGTGAATGTCTATAGTTGTGATTCTTTCTTACGTATGCAAGCAGCTATTTCCGTAAAAAACTAACCTTTCCCAACATGACAGGTACGTATGCAAGCAGCTATTTCCGTAAACACTATCCTTTCCCAACATGACCAGTACGTCTGCACTGAATGTCTATCGTTGTTATTCTTTATTACGTGCGTAAAAAGCAATTTCCTTAAAAAACTAACCTTTCCTAACATGACTAGTACGTCTGCAGTGAAAGTTTATCCTGATTAATTCTTATGTATGCCACGATATATATTCCTAAAAAACTAACCTTTCCCAACATGACAGGTACGTTTGCAGTGAATGTCTATCGTTGTGATTCTTTCTTACGTATGCAAGCAGCTATTTCCATAAAAAACTAACCTTTCCCAACATGACTAGTACGTCTGCAGTGAAAGTTTATCCAGATTAAATCTTATGTATGCCTATGATATATTTTCCTAAATAACTAACCTTCCCCAACATGACCAGTTCGTCTGCACTGAATGTCTATCATTTTTATTCTTTCTTACATGTGCAAACAGAAATTTCCTTAAAAAACTAACCTTTCCCAACATGACATGTACGTCTGCACTGAATGTCTATCGTTGTGATTCTTTCTTACGTATGCAAGCAGCTATTTCCGTAAAAAACTAACCTTTCCCAACATGACCAGTACGTCTGCGCTGAATGTCTATCATTGTTATTCTTTATTACGTGCGTAAAATGCAATTTCCTTAAAAACTAACCTTTCCAAACATGACCAGTACGTCTGCACTGAATGTCTATCGTTGTTATTCTTTATTACGTGCGTAAAAAGCAATTTCCTTACAAAACTAACTTTTCCCAACATGACCAGTACGTCTGCACAGATTGTCTATCGTTGTTATTCTTTATTACGTGTGTAAACAGCATATTCCTTAAGAAAACTAACCTTTCCCAACATGACCAGTACGTCTGCACTGATTGTCTATAGTCGTTATTCTTTATTACGTGTGTAAACAGCTATTTCCAAAAAAACTAACCTTTCCCAACATGACTAGTACGTCTGCAGTAAATGTTTATCCTGATTAATTCTTATGTATGCCTATGATATATTTTCTTAAATAACTAACCTTTCCCAACATGACCAGTACTACTGCACTGATTGTCTATAGTTGTTATTTTTTATTACGTGTGTAAACAGCTATTTCTATAAAAAACTAACCTTTCCCAACATGACTAGTACGTCTGCAGTAAACGTTTATCCTGATTCATTCTTATGTATGCCTATGATATATTTTCCTAAATAACTAACCTTTCCCAACATGACCAGTACGTCTGCACTGAATGTCTATCATTCTTATTCTTTATTACGTGCGTAAAAAGCTATTTCCTTAAAAAACTAACCTTTCCCAACATGACAAGTACGTTTGCAGTGAATGGCTATCTTTAGTTATTCTTTCTTACGTGTGCAAAAAGAAATTTCCTTAAAAAACTAACCTTTCCCAACATGACAAGTACGTCTGCACTGAATGGCTATCGTTGTGTTTCTTTCTTACGTATGCAAGCAGCTATTTCCGTAAAAAACCAACCTTTCCCAACATGACAAGTCCGTCTGTACTGAATGTCTATCGTTGTGATTCTTTCTTACGTATGCAAGCAACTATTTCCTTAAAAAACTAACCTTTCCCAACATGACTAGTACGTTTGCAGTGAATTGCTATCTTTGTTATTCTTTCTTACGTATGCAAGCAGCTATTTCCTTAAAAAACTAAACTTTCCCAACATGACAGGTACGTTTGCAGTGAATGTCTATCGTTGCGATTCTTTCTTATGAATGCAAGCAGCTATTTCCTTAAAAAACTAACCTTTCCCAACATGACAGTTACGTCTGCAGTGAATGGCTATCGTTGTGTTTCTTTCTTACATATGCAAGCACCAATTTCCTTAAAAAACTAACCTTTCCCAACATGACCAGTACGTCGGCACTGTATGTCTATCGTTGTTATTTTTTATTACGTACGTAAAAAGCAATTTCCTTAAAAAAACTAACCTTTACCAACATGACCAGTACGTCTGCACTGAATGTCTATCGTTGTTATTCTTTATTACGTATGCAAGCAGCTATTTCCTTAAGAAACTAACCTTTCCCAACATGGCAAGTACGTCTGCAGTGAATGTCTATCGTTGTGATTGTTTCTTACGTATGCAAGCAGCTATTTCCGTAAAAAACTAACCTTTCCCAACATGACAGGTACAACTGCAATGAATGGCTATCGTTGTTATTCTTTATTACGTATGCAAGCCGCTATTTCCTTAAGAAACTAACCTTTCCAAACATGGCCAGTACGTCTGCACTGATTGTCTATCGTTGTTATTCTTTATTACGTATGCAACAGCTATTTCCTTAAGAAACTAACCTTTCCCAACAAGACAGGTACAACTGCAATGAATGGCTATCGTTGTTATTTTTTCTTACGTATGCAAGCAGCTATTTCCGTAAAAACTAACCTTTCCCATCATGGCAGTTACGTCTGTAGTGAATAGCTATCGTTGTGATACTTTCTTACGAATGCAAGCAGCTATTTCCGTAAAAAACTAACCTTTCCCAACATGACCAGTACGTCTGCACTGAATGTCTATCGTTGTTATTCTTTATTACGTGTGTAAACAGCAATTTCCTTAAAAAACTAACCTTTCCCAACATGACCAGTACGTCTGCACTGATTGTCTATCGTTGTTATTCTTAATTACGTGTATAAACAGCAATTTCCTTAAAAAACTAACCTTTCCCAACATGACAAGTACGTCTGCGCTGAATGTCTATCGTTGTTATTCTTTATTTCGTGCGTAAAAACCAATTTCCTTAAAAACTAACCTTTCCCAACATGACAAGTACGTTTGCAGTTAAAGGCTATCGTTGTGATTCTTTCTTACATATGCAAACAGCTATTTCCGTAAAAAACTAACCTTTCCCAACATGACAAGTACGTCTGCACTGAATGTATATCGTTGTGATTCTTTCTTACGTATGCAAGCAACTATTTCCTTAAAAAACTAACCTTTCCCAACATGACCAGTACGTCTGCGCTGAATGTCTATCGTTGTTATTCTTTATTACGTGCGTAAAAAGCAATTTCCTTAAAAACTAACCTTTCCCAATATGACAAGTACGTTTGCAGTGAATGGCTATCTTTGTTATTCTTTCTTACGTATGCAAGCAGCTATTTCCATAAAAAACTAACCTTTCCCAACATGACAGGTACGTTTGCAGTGAATGTCTATCGTTGTGATTCTTTCTTACGTATGCATGCAGCTATTTCCTTAAAAAACTAAACTTTCCCAACATGACAGTTACGTATGCAGTGAATGGCTATCGTTGTGATTCTTTCTTACGTATGCAAGCAGCTATTTCCGTAAAAAACTAACCTTTCCCAACATGACAGGTACGTCTGCAGTGAATCTCTATCGTTGTTATTCTTTATTACGTGCGTAAAAAGCAATTTCCTTAAAAAACTAACCTTTCCACACATCACCAGTACGTCTGCACTGAATGTCTATCGTTGTTATTCTTTATTACGTATGCAAGCAGCTATTTCCTTAAGAAACTAACCTTTCCCAACATGGCAAGTACGTCTGCAGTGAATGTGTATCGTTGTGATTCTTTCTTACGTATGCAAGCAGCTATTTGCGTAAAAAAATAACCTTTCCCAACATGACAAGTACGTTTGCAGTTAATGGCTATCGATGTGATTCTTTCTTACGTATGCAAGCAGCTATTTCCATAAAAAACTAACCTTTCCCAACATGACTAGTACCTCTGCACTGAATGTCTATCATTGTTATTCTTTATTACGTGCGTAAAAAGCAATTTCCTTAAAAAACTAACGTTTCCAAAAATGACTAGTACATCTGCACAGATTGGCTATCGTTGTTATTCTTTCTTACGTATGCAAACAGCTATTTCCTTAAAAAACTAACCTTTCCCAACATGACAAGTACGTTTGCAGTGAATGGTTATCTTAGTTATTCTTTCTTACGTGTGCAAACAGAAATTTCCTTAAAAAACTAACCTTTCAAAACATGACAAGTACGTCTGCACTGAATGTCTATCGTTGTGATTCTTTCTTACGTATGCAAGCAGCTATTTCCGTAAAAAAATAACCTTTCCCAACATGACAAGTACGTTTGCAGTTAATGGCTATCTTTGTTATTCTTTCTTACGTATGCAAGCAGCTATTTCCTTAAAAAACTAACCTTTCCCAACATGACAGGTACGTTTGCAGTGAATGTCTATCGTTGTGATTCCTTCTTACGTATGCAAGCAGCTATTTCCATAAAAAACTAACCTTTCCCAACATGACCAGTACGTCTGCATTGAATGTCTATCGTTGTTATTTTTTTATTACGTACGTAAAAAGCAATTTCCTTAAAAAAACTAACCTTTCCCAACATGACCAGTACGTCTGCACTGAATGTCTATCGTTGTTATTCTTTCTTACGTATGCAAGCAGCTATTTCCGTAAAAAACTAGCCTTTCCCAACATGACACGTACGTTTGCAGTGAATGGCTATCTTTGTTATTCTTTCTTACGTATGCAAGCAGCTATTTCCGTAAAAAACTAGCCTTTCCCAACATGACAAGTACGTTTGCAGTGAATGGCTATCTTTGTTATTCTTTCTTACGTATGCAAGCAGCTATTTCCGTAAAAAACTAGCCTTTCCCAACATGACAAGTACGTTTGCAGTGAATGGCTATCTTTGTTATTCTTTCTTACGTATGCAAGCAGCTATTTCCGTAAAAAACTAACCTTTCCCAACATGACTAGTACCTCTGCACTGAATGTCTATCATTGTTATTCTTTATTACGTGCGTAAATAGCAATTTCCTTAAAAAACTAACGTTTCCAAAAGTGACTAGTACATCTGCACAGATTGGCTATCGTTGTTATTCTTTCTTACGTATGCAAACAGCTATTTCCTTAAAAAACTAACCTTTCCCAACATGACAAGTACGTTTGCAGTGAATGGCTATCTTAGTTATTCTTTCTTACGTGTGCAAACAGAAATTTCCTTAAAAAACTAACCTTTCCCAACATGACAAGTACGTCTGCACTGAATGTCTATCGTTGTGATTCTTTCTTACGTATGCAAGCAGCTATTTCCGTAAAAAAATAACCTTTCCCAACATGACAAGTACGTTTGCAGTTAATGGCTATCTTTGTTATTCTTTCTTACGTATGCAAGCAGCTATTTCCTTAAAAAACTAACCTTTCCCAACATGACAGGTACGTTTGCAGTGAATGTCTATCGTTGTGATTCCTTCTTACGTATGCAAGCAGCTATTTCCATAAAAAACTAACCTTTCCCAACATGACCAGTACGTCTGCATTGAATGTCTATCGTTGTTATTTTTTTATTACGTACGTAAAAAGCAATTTCCTTAAAAAAACTAACCTTTCCCAACATGACCAGTACGTCTGCACTGAATGTCTATCGTTGTTATTCTTTCTTACGTATGCAAGCAGCTATTTCCGTAAAAAACTAGCCTTTCCCAACATGACAAGTACGTTTGCAGTGAATGGCTATCTTTGTTATTCTTTCTTACGTATGCAAGCAGCTATTTCCGTAAAAAACTAGCCTTTCCCAACATGACAAGTACGTTTGCAGTGAATGGCTATCTTTGTTATTCTTTCTTACGTATGCAAGCAGCTATTTCCGTAAAAAACTAGCCTTTCCCAACATGACAAGTACGTTTGCAGTGAATGGCTATCTTTGTTATTCTTTCTTACGTATGCAAGCAGCTATTTCCGTAAAAAACTAACCTTTCCCAACATGACACGTACGTTTGCAGTGAATGGCTATCTTTGTTATTCTTTCTTACGTATGCAAGCAGCTATTTCCGTAAAAAACTAGCCTTTCCCAACATGACAAGTACGTTTGCAGTGAATGGCTATCTTTGTTATTCTTTCTTACGTATGCAAGCAGCTATTTCCTTAAAAAACTAACCTTTCCCAACATGACACGTACGTTTGCAGTAAATGGCTATCATTGTTATACTTTCTTACGTATGCAAGCAGCTATTTCCGTAAAAAACTAACCTTTCCCAACATGACACGTACGTTTGCAGTGAATGGCTATCTTTGTTATTCTTTCTTACGTATGCAAGCAGCTATTTCCGTAAAAAACTAGCCTTTCCCAACATGACAAGTACGTTTGTAGTGAATGGCTATTTTTGTTATTCTTTCGTACGTATGCAAGCAGCTATTTCCTTAAAAAACTAACCTTTCCCAACATGACACGTACGTTTGCAGTAAATGGCTATCATTGTTATACTTTCTTACGTATGCAAGCAGCTATTTCATTAAAAATCTAACCTATTCCAACATGACAAATTCGTCTGCAGTGAATGACTGTCGATATATATCTTTCTTACGTATGCAAACAGCTATTTCCTTGAAAAACTAGGCTTTCCCAACAAGACAAGTACAGCTGCATTGACTACTTATCGTTGTGATTCTTTCTTACGTATGCAAGCAGCTATTTCCGTAAAACCTAACCTTTCCCAACATGACAAGTACGTTTGCAGTGAATGGCTATCTTTGTTATTCTTTCTTACGTATGCAAGCAGCTATTTCCGTAAAAAACTAGCCTTTCCCAACATGACAAGTACGTTTGCAATGAATGGCTATCTTTGTTATTCTTTCTTACGTATGCAAGCAGCTATTTCCTTAAAAACTAACCTTTCCCAACATGACACGTACGTTTGCAGTAAATGGCTATCATTGTTATACTTTCTTACGTATGCAAGCAGCTATTTCCGTAAAAAACTAACCTTTCCCAACATGACACGTACGTTTGCAGTGAATGGCTATCTTTGTTATTCTTTCTTACGTATGCAAGCAGCTATTTCCGTAAAAAACTAACCTTTCCCAACATGACAGGTACGTCTGCAATGAATGGCTATCGTTGTGATTCTTTCTTACGTATGCAAGCAGCTATTTCCGTAAAACCTAACCTTTCCCAACATGACAGTTACGTCTGCAGTGAATAGCTATCGTTGTGATGCTTTCATACGAATGCAAGCAGCTATTTCCGTAAAAAACTAACCTTTCCCAACATGACCAGTACGTCTGCACTGAATGTCTATCGTTGTTATTCTTTATTACGTGTGTAAACAGCAATTTCCTTAAAAAACTAACCTTTCCGAACATGACCAGTACGTCTGCACTGATTGTCTATCGTTGTTATTCTTTATTACGTGTATAAACAGCAATTTCCTTAAAAAACTAACCTTTCCCAACATGACAAGTACGTCTGCGCTGAATGTCTATCGTTGTTATTCTTTATTTCGTGCGTAAAAACCAATTTCCTTAAAAACTAACCTTTCCCAACATGACAAGTACGTTTGCAGTTAAAGGCTATCGTTGTGATTCTTTCTTACATATGCAAACAGCTATTTCCGTAAAAAACTAACCTTTCCCAACATGACAAGTACGTCTGCACTGAATGTATATCGTTGTGATTCTTTCTTACGTATGCAAGCAACTATTTCCTTAAAAAACTAACCTTTCCCAACATGACCAGTACGTCTGCGCTGAATGTCTATCGTTGTTATTCTTTATTACGTGCGTAAAAAGCAATTTCCTTAAAAACTAACCTTTCCCAACATGACAAGTACGTTTGCAGTGAATGGCTATCTTTGTTATTCTTTCTTACGTATGCAAGCAGCTATTTCCTTGAAAAACTAACCCTTCCAAACATCATAAGTACGTTTGCAGTGAATGGCTATCTTTGTTATTCTTTCTAAAGTATGCAAGCAGCTATTTCCATAAAAAACTAACCTTTCCCAACATGACAGGTACGTTTGCAGTGAATGTCTATCGTTGTGATTCTTTCTTACGTATGCATGCAGCTATTTCCTTAAAAAACTAAACTTTCCCAACATGACAGTTACGTATGCAGTGAATGGCTATCGTTGTGATTCTTTCTTACGTATGCAAGCAGCTATTTCCGTAAAAAACTAACCTTTCCCAACATGGCAAGTACGTCTGCAGTGAATGTGTATCGTTGTGATTCTTTATTACGTATGCAAACAGCTATTTCCTTAAAAAACTAACCTTTCCCAACATGACAAGTACGTTTGCAGTGAATGGCTATCTTAGTTATTCTTTCTTACGTGTGCAAACAGAAATTTCCTTAAAAAACTAACCTTTCCAAACATCACCAGTACGTTTGCACTGAATGTCTATCGTTGTGATTCTTTCTTACGTATGCAAGCAGCTATTTCCGTAAAAAAATAACCTTTCCCAACATGACAAGTACGTTTGCAGTTAATGGCTATCTTTGTTATTTCTTCTTACGTATGCAAGCAGCTATTTCCTTAAAAAACTAACCTTTCCCAACATGACAGGTACGTTTGCAGTGAATGTCTATCGTTGTGATTCCTTCTTACGTATGCAAGCAGCTATTTCCATAAAAAACTAACCTTTCCCAACATGACCTTTACGTCTGCATTGAATGTCTATCGTTGTTATTTTTTTATTACGTACGTAAAAAGCAATTTCCTTAAAAAAACTAACCTTTCCAAACATGACCAGTACGTCTGCACTGAATGTCTATCGTTGTTATTCTTTCTTACGTATGCAAGCAGCTATTTCCGTAAGAAACTACCCTTTCCCAACATGACACGTACGTTTGCAGTGAATGGCTATCTTTGTTATTCTTTCTTACGTATGCAAGCAGCTATTTCCGTAAAAAACTAGCCTTTCCCAACATGACAAGTACGTTTGCAGTGAATGGCTATCTTTGTTATTCTTTCTTACGTATGCAAGCAGCTATTTCCGTAAAAAACTAACCTTTCCCAACATGACAGGTACGTCTGCAATGAATGGCTATCGTTGTGATTCTTTCTTACGTATGCAAGCAGCTATTTCCGTAAAACCTAACCTTTCCCAACATGACAGTTACGTCTGCAGTGAATAGCTATCGTTGTGATGCTTTCATACGAATGCAAGCAGCTATTTCCGTAAAAAACTAACCTTTCCCAACATGACCAGTACGTCTGCACTGAATGTCTATCGTTGTTATTCTTTATTACGTGTGTAAACAGCAATTTCCTTAAAAAACTAACCTTTCCGAACATGACCAGTACGTCTGCACTGATTGTCTATCGTTGTTATTCTTTATTACGTGTATAAACAGCAATTTCCTTAAAAAACTAACCTTTCCCAACATGACAAGTACGTCTGCGCTGAATGTCTATCGTTGTTATTCTTTATTTCGTGCGTAAAAACCAATTTCCTTAAAAACTAACCTTTCCCAACATGACAAGTACGTTTGCAGTTAAAGGCTATCGTTGTGATTCTTTCTTACATATGCAAACAGCTATTTCCGTAAAAAACTAACCTTTCCCAACATGACAAGTACGTCTGCACTGAATGTATATCGTTGTGATTCTTTCTTACGTATGCAAGCAACTATTTCCTTAAAAAACTAACCTTTCCCAACATGACCAGTACGTCTGCGCTGAATGTCTATCGTTGTTATTCTTTATTACGTGCGTAAAAAGCAATTTCCTTAAAAACTAACCTTTCCCAACATGACAAGTACGTTTGCAGTGAATGGCTATCTTTGTTATTCTTTCTTACGTATGCAAGCAGCTATTTCCTTGAAAAACTAACCCTTCCAAACATCATAAGTACGTTTGCAGTGAATGGCTATCTTTGTTATTCTTTCTAAAGTATGCAAGCAGCTATTTCCATAAAAAACTAACCTTTCCCAACATGACAGGTACGTTTGCAGTGAATGTCTATCGTTGTGATTCTTTCTTACGTATGCATGCAGCTATTTCCTTAAAAAACTAAACTTTCCCAACATGACAGTTACGTATGCAGTGAATGGCTATCGTTGTGATTCTTTCTTACGTATGCAAGCAGCTATTTCCGTAAAAAACTAACCTTTCCCAACATGGCAAGTACGTCTGCAGTGAATGTGTATCGTTGTGATTCTTTATTACGTATGCAAACAGCTTTTTCCTTAAAAAACTAACCTTTCCCAACATGACAAGTACGTTTGCAGTGAATGGCTATCTTAGTTATTCTTTCTTACGTGTGCAAACAGAAATTTCCTTAAAAAACTAACCTTTCCAAACATCACCAGTACGTTTGCACTGAATGTCTATCGTTGTGATTCTTTCTTACGTATGCAAGCAGCTATTTCCGTAAAAAAATAACCTTTCCCAACATGACAAGTACGTTTGCAGTTAATGGCTATCTTTGTTATTTCTTCTTACGTATGCAAGCAGCTATTTCCTTAAAAAACTAACCTTTCCCAACATGACAGGTACGTTTGCAGTGAATGTCTATCGTTGTGATTCCTTCTTACGTATGCAAGCAGCTATTTCCATAAAAAACTAACCTTTCCCAACATGACCTGTACGTCTGCATTGAATGTCTATCGTTGTTATTTTTTTATTACGTACGTAAAAAGCAATTTCCTTAAAAAAACTAACCTTTCCAAACATGACCAGTACGTCTGCACTGAATGTCTATCGTTGTTATTCTTTCTTACGTATGCAAGCAGCTATTTCCGTAAGAAACTACCCTTTCCCAACATGACACGTACGTTTGCAGTGAATGGCTATCTTTGTTATTCTTTCTTACGTATGCAAGCAGCTATTTCCGTAAAAAACTAGCCTTTCCCAACATGACAAGTACGTTTGCAGTGAATGGCTATCTTTGTTATTCTTTCTTACGTATGCAAGCAGCTATTTCCGTAAAAAACTAGCCTTTCCCAACATGACAAGTACGTTTGCAGTGAATGGCTATCTTTGTCATTCTTTCTTACGTATGCAAGCAGCTATTTCCTTAAAAAACTAACCTTTCCCAACATGACACGTACGTTTGCAGTAAATGGCTATCATTGTTATACTTTCTTACGTATGCAAGCAGCTATTTCCGTAAAAAACTAACCTTTCCCAACATGACACGTACGTTTGCAGTGAATGGCTATCTTTGTTATTCTTTCTTACGTATGCAAGCAGCTATTTCCGTAAAAAACTAGCCTTTCCCAACATGACAAGTACGTTTGCAGTGAATGGCTATCTTTGTTATTCTTTCTTACGTATGCAAGCAGCTATTTCCTTAAAAAACTAACCTTTCCCAACATGACACGTACGTTTGCAGTAAATGGCTATCATTGTTATACTTTCTTACGTATGCAAGCAGCTATTTCATTAAAAATCTAACCTTTTCCAACATGACAAATTCGTCTGCAGTGAATGACTGTCGATATATATCTTTCTCACGTATGCAAACAGCTATTTCCTTGAAAAACTAGGCTTTCCCAACAAGACAAGTACAGCTGCATTGACTACTTATCGTTGTGATTCTTTCTTACGTATGCAAGCAGCTATTTCCGTAAAACCTAACCTTTCCCAACATGACAAGTACGTTTGCAGTGAATGGCTATCTTTGTTATTCTTTCTTACGTATGCAAGCAGCTATTTCCTTAAAAAACTAACCTTTCCCAACATGACACGTACGTTTGCAGTAAATGGCTATCATTGTTATACTTTCTTACGTATGCAAGCAGCTATTTCCGTAAAAAACTAACCTTTCCCAACATGACACGTACGTTTGCAGTGAATGGCTATCTTTGTTATTCTTTCTTACGTATGCAAGCAGCTATTTCCGTAAAAAACTAGCCTTTCCCAACATGACAAGTACGTTTGCAGTGAATGGCTATCTTTGTTATTCTTTCTTACGTATGCAAGCAGCTATTTCCTTAAAAAACTAACCTTTCCCAACATGACACGTACGTTTGCAGTAAATGGCTATCATTGTTATACTTTCTTACGTATGCAAGCAGCTATTTCATTAAAAATCTAACCTTTTCCAACATGACAAATTCGTCTGCAGTGAATGACTGTCGATATATATCTTTCTTACGTATGCAAACAGCTATTTCCTTGAAAAACTAGGCTTTCCCAACAAGACAAGTACAGCTGCATTGACTACTTATCGTTGTGATTCTTTCTTACGTATGCAAGCAGCTATTTCCGTAAAACCTAACCTTTCCCAACATGACAAGTACGTTTGCAGTGAATGGCTATCTTTGTTATTCTTTCTTACGTATGCAAGCAGCTATTTCCGTAAAAAACTAGCCTTTCCCAACATGACAAGTACGTTTGCAGTGAATGCCTATCTTTGTTATTCTTTCTTACGTATGCAAGCAGCTATTTCTTTAAAAAACTAACCTTTCCCAACATGACACGTACGTTTGCAGTAAATGGCTATCATTGTTATACTTTCTTACGTATGCAAGCAGCTATTTCCGTAAAAAACTAACCTTTCCCAACATGACCAGTACGTCTGCACTGATTGTCTATTGTTGTTATTCTTTATAACGTGTGTAAACAGCAATTTCCTTAAAAAACTAACGTTTCCCAACATGACCAGTACGTCTGCACTGATTGTCTATTGTTGTTATTCTTTATAACGTGTGTAAACAGCAATTTCCTTAAAAAACTAACCTTTCCTAACATGACTAGTACGTCTGCAGTGAAAGTTTATCCTGATTAATTCTTATGTATGCCAGGATATATTTTCCTAAAAAACTAACCTTTCCCAACATGACAGGTACGTTTGCAGTGAATGTCTGTCGTTGTGATTCTTTCTTACGTATGCAAGCAGCTATTTCCGTAAAAAACTAACCTTCCCAACATGACTAGTACGTCTGCACTGAATGTCTATCATTGTTATTCTTTATTACGTGCGTAAAAAGCAATTTCCTTAATAAACTAACGTTTCCAAACATGACCAGTACGTCTGCACATATTGTCTATCGTTGTTATTCTTTATTACGTGTAAACAGCAATTTCCTTAAAATACTAACCTTTCCCAACATGACCAGTACGTCTGCACTGATTGTCTATCGTTGTTATTCTTTATTACGTGTAAACAGCAATTTCCTTAAAAAACTAACCTTTCCCAACATGACCAGTACGTCTGCACTGATTGTCTATCGTTGTTATTCTTTATAATGGGTGTAAACAGCAATTTCCTTAAAAAACTAACCTTTCCCAACATGACTAGTACGTCTGCACTGAATGTCTATCATTGTTATTCTTTATTATGTGCGTAAAAAGCAATTTCCTTAATAAACTAACGTTTCCAAACATGACCAGTACGTCTGCACAGATTGTCTATCGTTTTATTCTTTATTACGTGTAAGCAGCAATTTCCTTAAAAAACTAACCTTTCCCAACATGACCAGTACTTCTGCACTGATTGTCTATCGTTGTTATTCTTTATTACGTGTAAACAGTAATTTCCTTAAAAAACTTACCTTTCCCAACATGACCAGTACGTCTGCACTGATTGTCTATCGTTGTTATTCTTTATTACGCGTAAACAGCAATTTCCTTAAAAAACTAACCTTTCCCAACATGACCAGTACGTCTGCACTGATTGTCTATCGTTGTTATTCTTTATTACGTGTAAACAGCAATTTCCTTAAAAAACTAACGTTTTCCAACATGAACAGTACGTCTGCACAGATTGTCTATCGTTGTTATTCTTTATTACGTGTAAACAGCAATTTCCTTAAAAAACTAACCTTTCCCAACATGACCAGTACGTCTGCACTGATTGTCTATCGTTGTTATTCTTTATAATGTGTGTAAACAGCAATTTCCTGCAGTGAAAGTTTATCCTGATTAATTCTTATGTATGCCCGGATAAATTTTCCTAAAAAACTAACCTTTCCCAACATGACAGGTACGTTTGCAGTGAATGTCTATCGTTGTGATTCTTTCTTACGTATGCAAGCAGCTATTTCCATAAAAAACTAACCTTTCCCAACATGACTAGTACGTCTGCAGTGAAAGTTTATCCTGCTTAATTCTTATGTATGCCTATCATATATTTTCCTAAATAACTAACCTTTCCCAACATGACTAGTACGTCTGCACTCAATGTCTATCATTGTTATTCTTTATTACGTGCGTAAAAAGCAATTTCCTTAAAAAACTAACGTTTCCAACATGAACAGTACGTCTGCACAGATTGTCTATCGTTGTTATTCTTTATTACGTGTAAACAGCAATTTCCTTAAAAAACTAACCTTTCCCAACATGACCAGTACGTCTGCACTGATTGTCTATCGTTGTTATTCTTTATAATGTGTGTAAACAGCAATTTCCTGCAGTGAAAGTTTATCCTGATTAATTCTTATGTATGCCAGGATATATTTTCCTAAAAAACTAACCTTTCCCAACATGACAGGTACGTTTGCAGTGAATGTCTATCGTTGTGATTCTTTCTTACGTATGCAAGCAGCTATTTCCATAAAAAACTAACCTTTCCCAACATGACTAGTACGTCTGCAGTGAAAGTTTATCCTGCTTAATTCTTATGTATGCCTATGATATATTTTCCTAAATAACTAACCTTTCCCAACATGACAGGTACGTCTGCACTCAATGTCTATCATTGTTATTCTTTATTACGTGCGTAAAAAGCAATTTCCTTAAAAAACTAACGTTTCCAAACATGACCAGTACGTCTGCACAGATTGGCTATCGTTGTTATTCTTTCTTACGTATGCAAACAGCTATTTCCTTAAAAAACAAACCTTTCCCAACATGACAAGTACGTTTGCAGTGAATGGCTATCTTAGTTATTATTTCTTAGGTGTGCAAACAGAAATTTCCTTAAAAAACTAACCTTTCCCAACATGACAAGTACGTCTGCACTGAATGTCTATCGTTGTGATTCTTTCTTACGTATGCAAGCAGCTTTTTCCGTAAAAAAATAACCTGTCCCAACATGACAAGTACGTTTGCAGTTAATGGCTATCGTTGTGATTCTTTCTTACGTATGCAAGCAGCTATTTCCTTAAAAAACTAACCTTTCCCAACATGACCAGTACGTCTGCACTGATTGTCTATCGTTGTTATTCTTTATTACGTTCGTAAAAAGCAATTTGCTTAAAAAACTAACCTTCCCAAACATGACCAGTACGTCTGCACAGATTGTCTATGGTTGTTATTCTTTATTACGTGTGCAAGCAGCTATTTCTTTAAGAAACTAACCTTTCCCAACATGACAGGTACGTTTGCAGTGAAAGTCTATCGTTGTGATTCTTTCTTACGTATGCAAGCAGCTATTTCCGTAAAAAACTAACCTTTCCCAACATGACAGGTACGTTTGCAGTGAATGTCTATCGTTGTGATTCTTTCTTACGTATGCAAGCAGCTATTTCCGTAAAAAACTAACCTTTCCAAACATGACCAGTACGTCTGCAGTGAATGTCTATCGTTGTGATTCTTTCTTACGTATGCAATCAGCTATTTCCGTAAAAAACTAACCTTTCCCAACATGTCAGGTACGTTTGCAGTGAATGTCTATCGTTGTGATTCTTTGTTACGTATGCAAGCAGCTATTTCTTTATAAAACTAACCTTTCCCAACATGACAGGTACATCTGCACTGAATGTCTATCGTTGTGATTCTTTCTTACGTATGCAAGCAGCTATTTCCGTAAAAAACTAACCTTTCCGAACATGACAGGTACGTCTGCATTGAATGGTTATCGTTGTGATTCTTTCTTACGTCTGCACTGAATGTCTATCGTTGTTATTCTTTATTACGTGTGTATAAAGCAATTTCCTTATAAAACTAACCTTTCCCAACATGACCAGTACGTCTGCACTGAATGTCTATCGTTGTTATTCTTTATTACGTGCGTAAAAAGCAATTTCTTTAGAAAACTAACCTTTCCCAACATGACAAGTACGTTTGCAGTGAATGTCTATCGTTGTGATTCTTTCTTACGTATGCAATTAGCTATTTCCGTAAAAAACTAACCTTTCCAAACATGACAGGTACGTCTGCATTGAATGGTTATCGTTGTGATTCTTTCTTACGTCTGCACTGAATGTCTATCGTTGTTATTCTTTATTACGTGTTTATAAAGCAATTTCCTTATAAAACTAACCTTTCCCAACATGACCAGTACGTCTGCACTGAATGTCTATCGTTGTTATTCTTTATTACGTGCGTAAAAAGCAATTTCTTTATAAAACTAACCTTTCCCAACATGACAGGTACATCTGCACTGAATGTCTATCGTTGTGATTCTTTCTTACGTATGCAAGCAGCTATTTCCGTAAAAAACTAACCTTTCCGAACATGACAGGTACGTCTGCATTGAATGGTTATCGTTGTGATTCTTTCTTACGTCTGCACTGAATGTCTATCGTTGTTATTCTTTATTACGTGTGTATAAAGCAATTTCCTTATAAAACTAACCTTTCCCAACATGACCAGTACGTCTGCACTGAATGTCTATCGTTGTTATTCTTTATTACGTGCGTAAAAAGCAATTTCTTTATAAAACTAACCTTTCCCAACATGACAGGTACATCTGCACTGAATGTCTATCGTTGTGATTCTTTCTTACGTATGCAAGCAGCTATTTCCGTAAAAAACTAACCTTTCCGAACATGACAGGTACGTCTGCATTGAATGGTTATCGTTGTGATTCTTTCTTACGTCTGCACTGAATGTCTATCGTTGTTATTCTTTATTACGTGTGTATAAAGCAATTTCCTTATAAAACTAACCTTTCCCAACATGACCAGTACGTCTGCACTGAATGTCTATCGTTGTTATTCTTTATTACGTGCGTAAAAAGCAATTTCTTTAGAAAACTCACCTTTCCCAACATGACAAGTACGTTTGCAGTGAATGTCTATCGTTGTGATTCTTTCTTACGTATGCAATTAGCTATTTCCGTAAAAAACTAACCTTTCCAAACATGAACGTTACGTCGGCAGTGAATGGCTATTGTTGTGATCCTTTCTTACGTATGCAAGCAGCTATTTCCGTAAAAACTAATCTTTCCCAACATGACAAATACGTCTGCACTGAATGTCTATCGTTGTGATTCTTTCTTACGTATGCAAGCAGCTATTTCCGTAAAAAACTAACCTTTCCCAACATTACAGGTACGTCTGCACTGAATGTCTTTCGTTGTGATTCTTTCTTACGTATGCAAACAGCTATTTCCGTAAAAAACTAAACTTTCCCAACATGACAGGTACGTCTGCACTGAATGTCTATCGTTGTGATTCTTTCTTACGTATGCAAGCAGCTATTTCCGTAAAAACTAACCTTTCCCAACATGACTAGTACGTCTGCAGTGAAAGTTTATCCTGATTAATTCTTATGTATGCCAGAATATATTTTCCTAAATAACTAACCTTTCCCAACATGACTAGTACGTCTGCAGTGATAGTTTATATTGATTAATTCTTATGTATGCCAGGATATATTTTCCTAAATAACTAACCTTTCCCAACATGACAAGTACGTCTGCACTGAATGTCTATCGTTGTGATTCTTTTTTACGTATGCAAGCAGCTGTTTCCTTAAGAAACTAATCTTTCACAACATGACAAGTACCTCTGCAGTGTATGACTTGTCTTTGTGAATCTTTGTTACGGATGCAAGCAACTATTTCCATTAAAAACTAACCTTTCCCAACATGACAGTTACGTCTGCAGTTAATGGCTATCGTTGTGATTCTTTCTTACGTATGCAAGCAGCTATTTCCGTAAAAAACAAACATTTCCCAACATGACAGGTACGTCTGCACTGAATGTCTATCGTTGTTATTCTTTCTTACGTATGCAAGCAGCTATTTCCGTAAAAACTAATCTTTCCCAACATGACAAGTACGTCTGCACTGAATGTCTATCGTTGTGATTCTTTCCTACGTATGCAAGCAGCTATTTCCGTAAAAAACTAACCTTTCCCAACATGACAAGTACGTCTGCACTGAATGTCTATCGTTGTGATTTTATTTTTACGTATGCAAGCAGCTGTTTCCTTAAGAAACTAATCTTTCCCAACATGACAAGTACGTCTGCAGTGTATGACTTGTCTTTGTGATTCTTTTTTACGGATGCAAGCAGCTATTTCCGTAAAAAACTAACCTTTCCCAACATGACAGTTACGTCTGCACTGAATGTCTATCGTTGTGATTCTTTCTTACGTATGCAAGCAGCTATTTCCGTAAAAAACTAACCTTTCCCAACATGACAGGTACGTCTGCACTGAATGTCTATCGTTGTGATTCTTTCTTACGTATGCAAGCAGCTATTTCCGTAAAAAACCCTTATAGTGTAGTCAGTGGATAGTACCGTGAGGCCTAGAGAAAGAGTAACTATATTCCTCGAGGATTGGGCCGTGCATACAGACTCGAGATGCTCTGTAACTTTCCATTTCCTTCGGTAACTGAGATTCTTGACCCCTCCTTATAGTGTAGTCAGTGGATAGTACCGTGAGGCCTGGAGAAAGAGTAACTATATTCCTCAAGGATTGGGCCGTGCATACAGACTAGAGATGGTCTGTAACTTTCCATTTCCATCGGTTACTGAGATTCTTAAACCTTTCTTACTATACACAAATTATTCTCACCTATACATAAAAATTCCCCTACACTGAGGTAAGAATATGGATGGTTCTTTGAGGGTGGGAGAGGGAAATCTACATTCCTGCATGAAAGTGGCGCTGCTATTAAACGTCTAGCCTCCTTCCTTAATTACCATATCCATATTGTCTTCGTCTCGCCATAGCCTTTCCCTACACTATGGTGAACCTAGTGGACAGATCACTATGGCATTAGTAAAGGGTAGCGATCGGCCGCAGAGATTTGGCTGAATATCTCTACTCCTTATCTCCTGGAGCGAAGCAGTGTTAAATAGTTTTACCCTCACACTCTGCCACAACTATATTTCCCGGTCCTCACTGTACTCGTAGCGCATACGTACTCCGCAGAGTATCTAAGGTCAGTACCAAATTTATCCTGACTGGATACTTCGTACGTATATTTTAATTTAGATATATAGTAATGTTGTGTAAAATTATAACCAAATCTATCCTGACTGAATACTTCGTAGGTATATTTTAATGTAGGTAGGTAGTAATGTATAAAGCTACAAATCTATACGTAATGCAGTGCGCGCGCCCGGTTCACGCTATAGGCCTACATGCCATTACAACCTAACATTTAAAATGTGAAAAAAGTAACTTTCCGTATTTTCCGCGGAAAAAAAGTTGATAATCGTGTGCTACACATTAAAATGAGTAATTTAAAAACAACAACAAAATCAATTTTAGAACCAACGTCATTAAGACTATATGTTTACAGTTTTTTTAAAGTATATTTTAAAAAAAATGGAACCAGCGACAAAAAATAATGCTGGATTCGTGTCTGGGACATAAAAATACATAAGAAAATCTAAAGAATATGACGAAAATAGAGATAGTCGCACGTCTATATATTTACCAAATTTATATTAGTTACTTTTTTAAAAATAATTACAATTAATATAAATAAGGTAACATAACCTATGCGTTAAATCAGCTGTTCTATCACATAACCTGTAACATAAAATCAGCTGTTTTATGAAATCATGTGTTACTGCTTGTTTTAAACGAAGTTAGGCGAATAACTATATTGCATATCTTGCCCCGTTTGTGAAAGGGTTTTCTCCCATATAAAAATAAAACTAATCATTTTAATTTAATTAATAAATTGATATTCTATATAACGTTACGACTCATCCACATTAAGTATAATAAAAAGTATTTAAATTTGAGTTGATGAGAAAAACGTATTTTATTAACGATTGAATATTTGAACGATATATATATATATATATATATATATATATATATATATATATATATATATATATATATATATATATATAATAAATTAGAAAATTAGAGAAAAACAAATATTAAATATTCATTTACTTCCTATTCTGTATTCTTTAGGTAATTTTATAGGTAGTTACAGTAATAAAATTACAATCATAAACAAGCAATATAAAAATTTTAAACAAAATTTAAGTCAATTCCTACTTGAGTCAACAAAGAATATATTTTTTAGTTTTTTTAAATTTTATAATTACAACTAATATAAATGTGTAAATACATATGTCAGAATAACAATATCAAGTGGCAAAATAGAAAGCGAATTTCCTTGCAATGTTCCTTGGACTATCAGAATTGTTACTATTCATAAGTTTTCAGTTTTTTTCGCCGCTTCCATTGTGCTGTTTCTTTTCGCTCTCCTTTCGCATCGTCCGTTTGTGAAGCAAAGTTCGATACCGTTGATCCAGTTTGTTTGTTTATTTCATTTTTTTCATTCAGTTTTAATCCTAGAGCATTATTCATGATATTCTGTAGTAACCATGGCAACAATTTAAGGTTATACAATTGTGGTTTCAACGAGAACCAGTAGGAGCAAAAGAAATATTCATATGCAGTACTTCTTTAAGAAACAAACAGTAATGGAAAATTTGGTCAGTGCCAAGATCGCCCGTTTTTTTTATTAATAAGATAACCAGTTCGAATCCGACTTAGACCCCAAATTTTTATAATTTATTATTGAATAAATATTTGAAAAACTGTATTAACATCAATTGACATCCACTATAGGTAAAAAAAAGTATTTGAACTTGATTGGATGAACAAATAGATATCGTTTTATTAACGATACAAAATTTGTACAAGATATATATTTGGAGAGTATGAGTTAATAGAAGGAATTTAATAAAAAAAAGATTTGTAAATTAATTGTCGTAAGAACGATACAATCGCTTGAGAAATATAAACTTTTTAGAGGAACGTGTTTTTTATGAAAAATGAAAACAGGTAATATAAATATTAAGTCAACAAATGAAAATTTGATTTTAGTTTCTTTTTATTTTACAATTACAATTAATATAAATATAAATTTATATATATACATATGCCAGAACAGCAATATTAAGTGGCAAAATAGACTTGAATTCCCTTTGCAATATTCCATTTTCCTTTCTATGTATGGGGTTGGTCCATTATTTTTCAATCTTCATTTCATTTTCAATCCTAGAGCATTATTTAAGATAGTGTGTTGTAACCATGGAAACAATTTAAGGGTATACAATGGAGATTTCAACGAAAACCAGATGGGGGCCAAAACAAATCACATACATCTTTGAGAAATACATTTCTAGCTATTGGATAGTTGGGTAAGTGACAAAGCGGTAGACTTTAAACATAAAAAAATACTCAGTTAGAATCCTATCTAGACCCCCCCCCAACTATATAATTTAATTATTACATAAATATTTGAATAAAGCTGTATTTACATCAATTGTCACCCACTATAGGTTTTAAACAAATGTATTTTAACTTGATTGCATGAATAAAAACGTATTTTCTTACCGAATGAAATTTTGTGCAATATATATAAGGAGAGTGTGAAGTAATAGAAGGAATCGAATAAAAAATAATTGTAATATGAAATTTCTTTAGTCATTATTAATTAAATTAACAGTGATTATATTATACAGAACCCAACAAAACCTTTAAAATTCACACAATAATTGTTAACAGTATAATAAGTTTTATAATAATAATAATAATAATAATAATAATGATTAGCATAAGATAGTTTAGGAGAGTCAGAGCATTCCTTATTTAGGTTGCCTTAGACTTACCTACCAGCGCAACTATGTGTTTAGAATTGTGTTGAGCGTTTTAATCTCTATTATTGCCATAGCCTTCACCCTAGGAATATTTTCACACTCAGAGTAAATCTGGGAGCTGAAAAAGCACATATGAGTATAAAAGGTTTTTGGCGCTACCGGTGATCGAACCCAGGTTAGACACTGCTCACGTAATGCCATAATTCACCCCTATTTAGAGTGGCTCTATACGTCATCTCCTCAAGCCTTCCTAATTCCATCTAACCTCCTCATAGGCTACATACCACCCAAAATATGCTAGTTTGGACAACGGGACTTAAGTGTCTTCTCTGTTATGTTTTTATTAATTACCTTTTAATAATAATAATTTTAAGTAATGACTTATTCAATTCCTTCTATTAACTCACACTCTCCCTATATATATATATATATATATATATATATATATATATATATATATATATATATATATATATATATATATATATATATTTCAAACATTTTCAATCGTTAATAAAACACGTTTATATGTATCAAATCAAGTTCAAATACAGTTTTTTACCTATATTGGATGAGACTTGATGTTAATACAGTTTTTAAAAATAATAATTCATTAATTACATTTAAAAATTTAATTTTATGGCCGGATTCCAACTGAATAACTACAAGTTTAAAATCCAGCATTTTCGCACTGAGCCAACTTTCGCATATCTAGAAATCTATTACTTAATTATGTATATGAAATTATAAGAGACAGGTTCCTTGCAATAATGAAGAATTACAAGAGATGCATGGAATGAGATATTATAGACCAACATCAGCTTCATAAATTAGAAACAAAAATAAAAAGCGAATAAATAGTAACAAACACAAATAATAGTCCAACAATATATACTGCATAGAAAGAAAAATGGAAAATTGCAAGGAAATTAGGTTTCTATTTTATTAGGTGCTTAATACAGTATTGTAATTCTATTATATTTATATAATTGTAATTAGAAAATAAAAAGTAACTAAAATTTCAAAAATATTTGTCGAACTCACTAGGAATTAACTTGAAAATCTTTTTTTTATAACTTATTTTACATTATTTCAAGGCTTAGGAGGGACAGATTAGAAGTATTTACCCTAGGATTATTTACACTGACAGAGTAAATCTGGAACTGAAAACGCACATGTAAAAGTCTTAGGAGTTACCGGGGATCGAACCCAAGACCTTATCTGTATCGAATCAGGTTAGACTCTGCTCACGTAATTCTCCCCTATATATAGTGCAGGGGTCCTCACTAGGAATATTTTGAGAGCCAAAAATTTTGCATACAATTTTCCTGAGGGCCGCAAGTACAAGAGGCACTAAATAACTGACAAACAATATCATTATAACATACGTTTATTACATTACCAACATAAATAAACTGTTTTGCGCATAAAAAAGTTTGAAAATGACTTTTTTTTACTTAGTTAATTCTTTGAAGTTGATGGGCGAAATCTTTCACAGTCCTCTAATATGGTATCCATGTTGGCAGGTTGGGAAGAAACTGAAATTCTTAAAATGTTCTCAACATTCTCACTTGTTAGCAGATCTGTACTTGTTTTTTTACAAACTTCAGCTTACTGAATGTAGATTCACAGACATAAGTAGATGAAAAAACACAATATTTTCTGAGCACATTCAAGTAAGTTAGGAAATTTGTCCTTTTCAACAACCCTCCGAAATTCATAGTGAGCTTTATTCTTCATCTTTTCTTCAAAAATACTTTTGAGTTCCGTATCGTTGTGAAGATCGATTAATTCATTTTTCAAATCCCTAGCCTCATATCCAAAAACAGAAAGATGAGCTACATTAGCTGGTTTCATTGCCCATGGATTTTCTACCAAGCGAAATGGTTCTTGATACTCCCTGAAGTCACTAAACCTCTGACACATTTTTTCCTTCAGGTCTTTCAACAGTTTTAGTGATTCGCAGTTTTAACTTCAGTAGTTTGAGTAATTAATTAAGTTTAGTAAAACAACGACAGATTTTCAAAACACTCAGTAAATAAATATAATATTTATTTAAGTTATAAAATATTTTGACTTCAATCCTGACCGTCTAAGGGCCGCAAAAAATCGTCCCGAGGGCCGCATGCAGCCCGCGGGCCGTGTAGTGAGGATGCCTGATATAGTGGATCATTACGCCCTCTTCCTAGACCTTCCCAATTGCATCTACCCTTCCCACTTCTCAGAGGCTGCTTACTACCCTAAATTATCTAGTTTGGATGAAGGTACTTGACTGTTATCGTTTTTTTCTTATCTTCTGTGTTATCGTTTTCTTAAACTTTTTTAACAGTAATTTTAACGGGGCTTGACTTTTAATAATAAAATGACTTCCTTTATACCATTACAAGGCTTGGGAGAGTTGGAAGTTGCTCTCCTTGAGTCATACTGTATTCAAGGAACGAAATTTGGTCAGCACTCGGTTCAAACTCCCCATGATTAGTTACGCTAGATAGGCCTGTTCATTTTCAGTCTGAGTTAGCTCGGGTGCTGCGAAAACACAGGAATTCTTTGGCGTTACTGGGGATAGAACCCAGGCCGTTAGATTTGTATTTACGTCCTCTGTCCACTAGAACACTCAGCCGTGATAATTAGTTGTACAAATTTATAATACTCTGTTAGCTTAAATTCCATAATCGTGTAATTTTCCATAGACCTATGTAAATGCCTTTGTAAATTCTAAAGGCCTACAGAAATAGCATTAAATTATAATATACAGAACATTAAATACCTTATATTTTCAAAATAAACATTATTTATTAATATTACTTTTCAATTTTAAATGTAGGCTAATTTTAACAAGTAGGTGATCTAAACATAACCTATAAATTAATTGGAAATCAGCTGTTCTATGAAAGCATATGTTACAGGTTGGGTTTACGCGAAATGCGTGTCACAGGTTGTAACTCACAGGTTTACTACTCAACAAAAAACGTGGCTCGTGCGCCTGTGGAAGTTTACACTACGATAACAACATTCGAAATGAAAAAGTTAGTAAAATGTTAATTTAAAAACTTGGGAGAAACTATTAACTTTAAATTCATAATCTATTCAAAATACTTGCGCTGGCACTACCGTCTTTCTCTGATCTTAAGACACATGACGTCATTTAAATGGCCCAACTAGTCATATGACGTCAGTGATTATACTATTTACTACATCATATCCTGGCGTTGTACGGTCATATGTCTCGTAAGGACGTTCACCGCGAAGTATAAATCAACAGTCCGAAGAGATACGGAATTTTAGACGAGCAGACGATTCGGGTCGGCGGACAGCAATTTATATCGGCCGACCTCGGTACTCGGTTCAAAGCACTGCAGACAACGAATTCGACTAAAAAAAAAAGTGGATTTCAGTTTTTCTCCGACTTGTGGGACAGTGTCCTCGGATGCACCTGAGATGCATCCAGTTTGCGGAGGGAGAAAAAGAAAGGGAAAAATGTTTGAAGAGCGAACTGAGTGACGGCTGGTTAACAGCTTGTTTTCTGCACAAAGACCGGCATTGTTTGCTAATTATTACTGGGAAGTCACGCGGCGTACCCTTTCTGTCTGGCTCCGAAGATTTAGTGTCCGTCCTGTGACAAACCGGTGCACTGCCAATTCCTTATCGGACCGGATTCCTTTGCCCCAAACCTTCTGTCTCGTCTTCCTCATATTTTTATTTCTTTATTCACAGCTATTCGCATGCGTCTATGGTCTGTTTGTTGGTCAGTATGCTATCAAGTGAACTCTGGCACGGGAAATTGGTGACGTTTTACAACTTTATTGAGTCATCAAAAAAATTAAACTTTTTTCTTAACTTCAAGTAAATTACGTAAAATTAAAGCGGGTACGCTCGATTCCCTGAGAGTAACTAATTCCCTGACTTTCGGAACATGAAAGCAAAATTGTTTTAATCAGTTCATAATATTCTGAATCTAGTTCCATGGTTTAAAATTACTAACTCCTTTACCGTAGATCTTTCTCCGGTTTCGGTCGAGCTGCGTTGGTGCCCATCAGGAATCGAAAGTGTCTAATAGTGTCGCCCTACAGGTCCTTCTGGCAGTTTTTCTTCTGGAAGTAATACCGCTCAAACAATCTGACACGTAATACGTTGTAACATATTATTGTGCACATAATTAAATAGTTACACACAGACTCACAATAATAAAAACCTTATTTTCATACGCGTTTCGATACTTGTGTCATCATCATCAGTGATACTATTACCAATCACAAACGCAGCTAAAAGGTCACGCGTATGAAAACAATGTGTTAATTTTAATATGTGCACAGTTATTTAATAACCATATTCGCTCACAAATCAGCACAAATAATATTTATGATTATTTTTGAGGTTATGTTTTAATCACTCATTATAGAAACATTATTATCACTGTTTATAGAAACAATTTTCTATAAATTTAGAAATGACAGCAATTATAGATTACACAGATGCCCTGTAAAAAATTACAATTTATAAAGTTATAGTTTAGTTAGAAGATACCACTAAATGATAATGGAGCGGAAATACGAGCGGTCTGGGATCTGTCTCGTAAGTGTGAGTGTGCGTGCGTGCGAGAGAAACTAACCTGGCGTCCAGGGGCATTCGCAAATTGCTATTGCTATAGACTTTATTGTACTTAAAAAAGAACCTTACGTGATATATTTGCGAGTAGACTTTAGAGAGCTACATTACAGTCCTCTCTCTCTCTCTCTCGCTCTCTCTCGCTCTCTCTCTACCTCTCTCCCTACCCCATCTCTCTCTTTCTCTCTACCTTCCTTCCTACCCCCTCTCTCTCTCTACCTTCCTCCTTACCCCTCTCTCTCTCTCTCTCTCTCTCTCTCTCTCTCTCTCTCTCTCTCTCTCTCTCTCTCTCTCTCTCTCTCTCTCTCTCTCTCTACCTTCCTCCCTCCCTCAATCTTTTTTAAGAGCAAGGTTTCTTGCAATAGTCAAGCATTGCTAGAGGTTAATAGAATGAAAATTTATAGACCACTATCAGCTTCATACATTAGAAACGAAAACAGAAAGTAAATAAATAGTAAACAACAAACATAATAGTCCAACACCATATAGGCTTACTGTATAGAGAGGAAAATGGAAAATTGTAAGGAAATTTGCTTTCTGTTGGGTCAATTAATACTGCGATTTTGTCATGTATTTTCATATTTATATTAATTGTAATTACAAAACAAGTAACATAAAAAAATTAAGTAAATTCCTACTTAAATCAAGACATTTTTTTATTTTAGTCTTTTTTTTATTTTATAATTTTAATTAATATAAATATGTAAATACATATGTCAGAATAACAATATTAAGTGGCAAAATAGAAAGCTAATTTCCTTGCAATTTTCCATTTGGCTTTCTATGTATGGTGTTGGACTATTATTTTTCTTTGTTACCATTTATACGCTTTCTTTTTTTTTGTCGTTTGCATTGTGTTGTAGTTTTCTTTCGCTTTCCTTTCGCATTGTCCGTTCTTGAAGCAATGTTCGATATCGTTACTTAAGTTTGTTTGTTTATTTTATTCTTTTCATTAATTTTTAATCCTAAAGTATTATTTATGATATGGTGTGGTAACCATGGGAACTTTTTAAGGTTGTGCAAAGGCGGTTTCGACAACAACCATAAGGGGGCAAAAAAATCATATAAGACTTGAGAATAATAATTCTAGCAATTGGAAGTTGGCGTAGTGCCAAAGCTCGCTAGACTTTTATCATGAAGATACTCGGATCGAACCCGGCAAGTCCCTCAAATTTTTATAATTTGATTATTGAATAAACAGTTGAAAAAACTTGATTAACATTAGTTGTCATCTTGTATAGGTTTTAAAAAATCTGTTTGAACTTGATTGGATTAATAAAAACGCATTTTACTAACATTTGAAAATTTGTACAAGATATATATATATATATATATATCAGGAGAGTGTGAGCTAATAGAAGGAATTTAATAATAATAAAAAAAAGTAACTAAAATAACATATTTCCTTGTCGACCTCAGAATTGTCTTTAAAACTTGTTGTTTCTATATTACTTGTTTTTATTTGTACGTCATTTATTCATTTGATAATACAATATATGCCTTTCCACATACGTCAACCACGTTACCATTCATCTCACCAGTTTATTATACATTTACGTCTTGATTTTTAACAGTGTCCGTGTTATCCGATTTTCCGATTATTCGAACTGCCTTCGGTTCACACTACTTCGGATAATCGAGGCTCTAATGCACCTAGATAATAGTGAGCACTTAGTGTTGGCGAATTTTAGAAGGGCAGTTGTGCCCTGCCTCTCCTAAGCTATGTTAATAGTATAAAAGGAATTTATTTTTTAAATATTTAATTAATTCAACTAATTCAGTAAAATTATATTCATACATTCGTTCGTAGGTGTATTTACAAGTACAGTACTAAATAAATATATTATTTCATTAAACATCAACCTTTAACATGGGTCCTTGTTTATTTGTATACTAACTGACCCAGCGAACTTCGTACCGCCTAAATGTCAACGAATGGAATGTTAACATTTGCTACACTTAACTTAGTATTTCATTAGTGTGTTTCTCCAAAAACCTGATGCTTAACAATGAATTCCATTAATAATTTGAAATTCTGTTTGAACAAATGTGTAGTAATATCATGTCGATCCGAAGATGGTTGTGTAGGTAACAAAAGTTCTGCAATTTCTTGCCACGTAGGATTGCATGTGAATGTTATTAACAGGTCTGGACAGCCAAATGCGCGAACATGTGTCATTGCATCTTGGGCTTATTCATACATGTGCCGTTGCTTCCAGTGAAGGTAGCCGGCAGGATGACCATTTCCCCCATTTTCCGTTGGTATTCACATTGGCATCATTAACAATTGCATGACGTAAATGATTGTATTATTCTGAACACAACCTGGTCTGATTTAATCGAATATAGAGAAGTTGTTCTGTTTTGATTTGATTGTTGAGCGTTACATAGCAACCAGAATTTGGAATGAATTTAATGAAATGTCAAACAAATGACCATGTACACAGAATACTATAATAAATACACAAAAAACCTCTTAACCACAAACTTTCTTTATTTTACCCTTATGTACATTTTGGAAATATTATTCAGTCTTTGTATGTTATCCCTCGGAGGATGGTTACTTGGTAACCGAAATGTACATAAGGGTAAAATAAAGAAAGTTCGTGGTCAAGAGTTTTTTTGTGTATTTATTAATAAATTCAACCACAGTATATTCCTAATAAATAGTAACCGAATACTATGTTGAAATATAGCAAAAACCAGTGGGAGATAGAAATGGTTTTGGGAAGTTCCAGAAACCTTCCCAGAAATGTACTCAACAATTTCTTAGTTTCATGGCTCCTACAGTTTGATCGGATCAGTGGTTTAGTAATTCATGAGGATCATACATACATAACGCTTTAGGGGCGCCCGGGGGATGCCATAATATCTCCTCCACACCCTGTACCAGAGGCTTGTATGTATGTAGCTACTTTACCTATACGCACAACCCTTTGCTATCCTTGGTAGGCAATAAGAATCTCACTAGCTGATCGCATATACACGTCCTCGGTCACGCAAAGCCACATTAAAGCTGCGGATTATAGTTACCGGTAACATTGACACTCCGGCAACAAAATGTGAGCTATAGTTTTTACAATTTACAGTCTGCTATAGACGAAAGCCGTAACATATCGCTAAAACGGGTCGGAGTTACGTCGTCCGTGCAAACGGGCCGACAGTCCAAGTCCTACTGTTCCAACATAGCACTAAACGTACTAGCGCTAGCTTTATCGTATATTATATTTTAATTTTCCGGTTGTTACGCAAGTGACTTTAATTCAACGTACTATTTATAGCGAATGCCTTTTATTTTCTTCTCAAGAAGCGTTTGATGTTAATTCACATCCCGTACAATTAATCACTCAGGTTTCATACTTGTAATTATTTTCCAGTGAAGTTTCGGCGCGTTTAGTTTTCCTACGTCTGCTTTGAAATAATTTTATTTTACACTTCGTTTTTAATACTCTCACGGCCAGCTTTATTGTTATCTCCAGCACTGGGGCCCAATATTTTATTGTTTGGGCAGCTTGATCTGTATAAAATATGGGATATGAAGCACCGCATAATTTTCTTTAACAAACTTAAGTGGGAATTTTATGCTTATGGATAAAACACAACACATTTTATTATGCTAATTTTTTCTGTAATTTTATTGCTATCAAAAAAAATAAGTCTTCTGGAGTTCTAAGTCTACTCTCTATCTTGCCTACAAACTACACCAAGGTGTAGAAAGTAGAAAGAAAAAGAATTGTTGTAAAATATGAATATGAAAGAAATTTGAGATCTCTTTCCCAATCTCCTTGTTACTGAATGTTTTAGCAACGTGTCTGTGAAAGACAATAAATAAATAAGAAACCCCTTGGTTCTCGGATATAGGCAGAGATCATATCTTACGTGTGGAGGGTTGCATATCTGTAGTAGCCTTCTCTAATGGGGTCGTAGAGACGTGTACCCCGTTACAGAAAGAAGTAAAAAGGAGGACATTAATGGAAGACACATTACTGTAATAGTCCCAATGTACTCGGATATAGCAAAGATCCATACGTCACGTGTGGAGGGTTGCATATATGAAGTAGTTTTCTCTAATGGGGTCGTAAAGACGTGTACTCCGTTACAGCAAGAAGTAAAAAGGAGGACATTAATGGAAGGCACATTACTGTAATAGTCCCTATGTACTGAGATATAGCAGAGATATACTTCACGTAAAGAGAGTTGCATATCTCAAGTATCCTTCTCTAATGGGGTTGTAAAGACGTGTACCCTGTTACAGAAAGAAGTAAAAAGGAGGACATTAATGGAAGGCACATTACTGTAATAGTCCCTATGTACTGAGATATAGCAAAGATCCATACGTCACGTGTGGAGGGTTGCATATATGAAGTAGTTTTCTCTAATGGGGTCGTAAAGACGTGTACCCCGTTACAGAAAGAAGTAAAAAGGAGGACAATAATGGAAGGGACATTACTGTAATAGTCCCTATGTACTGAGATATAGCAGAGATATACTTCACGTAAGGAGAGTTGCATATCTCAAGTATCCTTCTCTAATGGGGTTGTAAAGACGTGTACCCCGTTACAGAAAGAAGTAAAAAGCAGGACAATAATGGAAGGGACATTACTGTAATAGTCCCTATGTACTGAGATATAGCAGAGATATACTTCACGTAAGGAGAGTTGCATATCTCAAGTATCCTTCTCTAATGGGGTTGTAAAGACGTGTACCCCGTTACAGAAAGAAGTAAAAAGCAGGACAATAATGGAAGGGACATTACTGTAATAGTCCCTATGTACTGAGATATAGCAAAGATCCATACGTCACGTGTGGAGGGTTGCATATATGAAGTAGTTTTCTCTAATGGGGTCGTAAAGACGTGTACCCCGTTACAGAAAGAAGTAAAAAGGAGGACAATAATGGAAGGGACATTACTGTAATAGTCCCTATGTACTGAGATATAGCAGAGATATACTTCACGTAAGGAGAGTTGCATATCTCAAGTATCCTTCTCTAATGGGGTTGTAAAGACGTGTACCCCGTTACAGAAAGAAGTAAAAAGCAGGACAATAATGGAAGGGACATTACTGTAATAGTCCCTATGTACTGAGATATAGCAGAGATATACTTCACGTAAGGAGAGTTGCATATCTCAAGTATCCTTCTCTAATGGGGTTGTAAAGACGTGTACCCCGTTACAGAAAGAAGTAAAAAGGAGGACAATAATGGAAGGGACATTACTGTAATAGTCCCTATGTACTGAGATATAGCAGAGATATACTTCACGTAAGGAGAGTTGCATATCTCAAGTATCCTTCTCTAATGGGGTTGTAAAGACGTGTACCCCGTTACAGAAAGAAGTAAAAAGCAGGACAATAATGGAAGGGACATTACTGTAATAGTCCCTATGTACTGAGATATAGCAGAGATATACTTCACGTAAGGAGAGTTGCATATCTCAAGTATCCTTCTCTAATGGGGTCGTAAAGACGTGTACCCCGTTACAGAAAGAAGTAAAAAGCAGGACAATAATGGAAGGGACATTACTGTAATAGTCCCTATGTACTCGTATATAGCAAAGATCCATACGTCCCGTGTGGAGGGTTGCATATCTGAAGTAGTCTTCTCTAATGGGGTCGTAGAGACGTGTACCCGTTACAGAGAAAAGGAAAAAGGAGTAGATTAATGGAAGGGACATTACTGTAATAGTCCCTATGTACTCAGATGTAGCAAAGTTATACCTCACGTGTGATCATTTGTTAGATTCCAAAATCTTCTAAAAAGATTAGATCTATTTCCAAGTTCCCCTTTGACAAACCACTGTAACAAGATACAGAGGTTATTAGATATAATCTACTGTAATCATCAACGAGAGATTATGCCATTGAACTAACTATAATAAGTAATTCATTATAACCACGTCTAGTGTTTAAGTTTCTATCGACGAGACGATACAAAATATCAGGTCAGCAATAGTAATAGTGTGTGTTTAACTTCCATGTTAACGAACATTTCATTTATCTATCATGAGAAATATTTTTGGCTTATTAGATTATGGAAAAATCTAAATAAAGTAAGTTGCAGAGCCTACGCATGTCAGTAAATATCTGAAGCTGATGCACTTAAAACAGCATTATGGTTTTATTTGTTTTTTTATTAATAAAAAACCTATTAAATATTTTGTTTAGATCTATATGTTATTTTACGAAAGATGGCAACGTTTTATGAGCTAGTCTATGTTACTAATTGTATGGACTAATTGTTATTAAGTCTAAACCTCATTCACAAAATATTCGTAAGAGTGTATCTTTGTAAACTAAAACAAACTATAAGTTTAAAAAATATAAAATTTTAATACTAAAATGAGGTCAAAAAAACCTTGACAATATAACCTAACAAAGTAGTTAGAATCAATAACAGACCAAAAATAATAAAAGAAACTATAAACAGTAACAAAATATAAAAACAACAATAAAAAAAACAATAATTTACATACAAAAACAATACCAAGTAATGTCAGTAAAATTAAAGTAAAAATTTAATTGCAGTTTGTACATATCTTTTATTCCAAATTTTGGTTGCTGGGCAACACTAAACAATACAAAATTTCCAAATTTTGGTTGCTAGGCAACACTGAACAACTTAAATTATTGTTTCACACATTTCAAACAATATACAAATAAAATTGTATATCCGAATGCACTTCAATAAATAACATTCAATCAAGAACTTTTATTGTCACACTTTTCTCGTTCGACTACTATAGGTTCCGCTATTATTATGTTAATAAAATACCAAATTAAGTTTAGCTAATGTTAACACGCCATTTCACACGTATCGACTTTAGGCGGTACGAAGTTCACCCGGTCACCTAGTTAGATTATAAAGGTGATGACTACATAAGTATTTTGTAATTCAATTACAGATTTGTTAACGGTAATAAATAAGTTGTTGATAAAATAAATAAATACATTAACTTCAAAACTAGCAGTGAACTTTAAAATTTACTTTAAGGGTTTATTCACTAGTGCATTCTTGACCAACTATTATAGTTCAAAATTTTATGAATTGTACGACTGCATTAGTTTACCCTTGTAAACCTAATGTACTTGTTAAAATAAGTATTGTGTTTGTTCGTTTAATATGTTTGTACTTTGTGTTTTTGTGTGTGTGTGTAAATTTCATATTGTTCTAGTGTGTTGAGATGTGGTCCTTTTTTGTTGATGTGTAGGATTTCTAGGTTATGGTAAATGTCTGTGTATTTGTGTCCTGTTTCTTTTACGTGATTGTAAAATATTGAGTTGATCTTAGAAATCCTACACATCAACAAAAAAAGGACCACATTTCAACACACTAGAACAATATGAAATTTACAGACACACAAAAACACAAAGTACAAACATATTAAACGAACAAACACAACACAAATCACACATACTCTTTGATACTATCGAAAACCTGCCTTTTAAACCGTCACCGCTTGACCCGACATCTCCAAGTAGAAGACACTGATGAAGATCGCTACATAGCGATCGAAAACGTTCTGTCTCAGTAAGTTTCAACAAATTTACTAAATTTAAAGTTCGGGTAGTCATAAACTATTGTTTAAGTGATTAATAAGATTCACCGAACGTAATGGACTACAAAATTCAAGGATTCGAATATTAAATGAAAAAGCATAAGTTAAAACCAAAATATTTGGACAAATATAACACAGTTAGCTCTTTAAAAGAACAACTCTACAGTTTAAAACCCCCTCAGGTTATCACTGATGCATGATTTTATTGTATTCTGATAAATGTTTTCGTCACGAATAGTACATCGGGAGAAATGCAAGTGATACCGGTAGTACACCGCCTCGCCAACTCTAAATACAAACGAATTGCACAGACGCGCATTCTCCCCTCCCCGCTTCATATTAATTGATACAACACTAAACAACTATTAAAGAATTCAGAAAGGTTAATTAAGGTCACGGAGCGGTTGGCGTCTGTAGAGCCGAATTATGAAGCAAACAGTAAATTTGTTCTGGACGACTGTTTCACGTAACGACTAGCCATTGGTGGCGATGGAACTTTAAGGCTAAGGCAGCGTGTACATTAATTATACAGTTCAGAATTCGCGGAGTAATGTTTGTCAAGTTGGGCGCAATCAGAGTAGAGCAAACAGAGTATGTACGTGGCAAATTTGTTACTTTATAGAAAAGCAAAATGGTAAAATTAAGTAAAAATTTAAAAATTTCCCAATTTAAATTTGTAAATTAATTTTTTTTTAAGTGTGTCAAGGGTTTAGTAAAAAATTTTAAAAAACATAAAAGTGTAAATCCAAGAACTAAATAAGATTTATAAGCTATCCACCTTTAATACGTCGGGTTTACTACACATACAATAGTAGAAGAAATATATTGAGAAAATGAAGTAACAGATACACTAATTTGGGGTGTTTCGTGTAGAAAACGCGTAGTCGTGTTTCGTGTAGAAAAGAAAATACAACACTCCACATAAACTCACACATGAAATAATCACATTCACCAAACTCATAACATCACAAAACTACTTCACATACCAACACAAATACTACACACAGAAAGATGGCCTCCCCATGGGTTCCTCCATCTCAGGCATCCTAGCAGAAATATTCCTACACCATATCGAACAACAATACATTCTACAGAACAATAATCACACACATAAAATAATTTATTACCATAGATATGTAGATGACATTTTAATATTATACAACGGCAACAAACGGCAAATCAAACAACTAAACAATTACATTAATACCATACACCAAACCCTCACATTTACCCTCGAATTAGAAGAAAACAATAAAATAAAATTTCGAGACCTTACCATCACCAAACACAACACCAGACATAATTTCAAAATATACAGAAAACCAACCACTACCGATATTGTCATACATAATACATCTAATCACCCACACAACACAAACACACTGCATTTAATCATATGTTACACCGCGTAATCAATATACCAATGCTACAGAAAGACAACGACGAAGAACTTAATTGGATCAATATCGACATTAATCGAGATAAGTCCGAATTAATCGATGGGCACAATAGAAAGGATTGTTAAGGACTGTCTACTATGTCTGTAAAAAGTTATTAAAGTAAAAGCAAATTTTAACCAAGAAATAAGATTGATTTTGAGCAAGAAACGTTCGTAAATGTCTTAAATCGTCATAAGGAACATTGACCATCACGTAGAAGTTGCTTACAAAACTTTCAAAACAAACTTTCTTATGGAAAAATAGCTTTACAATATACGTAAATAGACTACCTGTTAAAACAAATAAGGGACATAAACAAGACTTACAAATTAATCATTTATTGAGTCATACGCGTTTCAATGACAAAGTCATCATCATCAGTGAGTGTTGCTACTACAAATTCTAACTTACAACTTAGTTGATGATGACTTTGTCATTGAAACGCGTATGAGTCAATACATGATTAATTTGTGAGTCTTGTGTATGTCTTTTATTTTTTTAACATAACCTCACAAACTAAGCTCAAAGAATAGTTGTGTAAATACGTGTTTCTAATATAATATATATGTATGTATTATACATATATGCCAACAACGAGGATAGTTTTTATAGTTTTACGACAAAAAATACTTACACAACAATAATTTTAAAATAATTACCACGGGAGATTTTAACGCACGGGTTTCATGATGTTCATGAAT
The DNA here is from genome assembly GCA_036971475.1 of Prosapia bicincta. NCBI lineage: Eukaryota > Metazoa > Arthropoda > Insecta > Hemiptera > Cercopidae > Prosapia > Prosapia bicincta. The sequence goes on along the minus strand of JBAIZL010000002.1, from coordinate 129,450,503 downwards.
TTATATTGTACACTTACATCAAAACATAAAGACGCGTGCTTACGTTTTGAATTGAAAATTATGAAGTCCTGAATTACGTTACAATGTGGATAAAACTTAAAGTACATATGACTTTTTGGGCTGGAGATAAAATCTAGGTCATAATATTTTGAGAGAGATTTGACTATATATAGGTGGACTATTAGCTAAAGAGATAGCGTATGATTTCATGCAACAGCTGTTTTCAGTAGTCCTATGATATATTACTTTCAGTGAGCCTGTCGTGCCAGATAATTAAGATGATGTATTATATTTAATATTAATAATTGTCTACTTATTAAAGATATTAATTAATCTTTCAATAAATCGTAATATAATGAAAAATGTAGGTCTACTTTTGTGTATCGGAATAATTTATTTCACGAAATTTTTTTACATATATAGGCCTATATATATATATATATATATATATATATATATATATATATATATATAAACCTATTTATTACATTTTTCATTCCAGCTTTTACTTCTGTTGCACAACTGCCAATGTTTTCTTTGCTGAAAAAGTCGATAAAATTATTGGTGAAACATAGCATTGTGTATATTTTGCATAGGCTACATTTGTTTGTAATTAATCTGTTGAAATATTCTCTGAATGTTTATTTTAGAATATTTTTTAATTTTTTATAATTTGATATTATTTAACGTTTTTAGTCTTCACGGATTTTGTACAAAAAAAAACATTGAGTCTATGGGACATATAGTTTTTAAACTACTTTTGTGTGAACCTCTCGCAGCTCTTCTAACAACAGGAAAACTGTACAACAGCAACGCAACTAACGAAAATGTTATGAGTCTTATCATTGATCCATTCAAAACATTAATGTTAATACACGTTGATGCCTTTAACATATAAACTTATATGTAATATATATATATATATATATATATATATATATATATATATATAGACCCCCCTATATATTTGTAGCTTTGCAACACTGTTTTCTTGTATTCACTTATCACTTTCACTATATGTACTTAAACAAGAATCTTACTTGATATTATGCGAGTTAACTTTCAAAGACTGGTTTTGTCTCCATCATCGGGTATACTATATATATATATATATTTGGTGTCAATATAAAAACAAAACTTATTAGCGCATGCGGTTGTATTAGCCGCCGGAGACTTTAACGCACGGGTTACATGATGTTCAGGAGTACAGTAAAGTTGATGACATAAAACAATGATGTCTACAATGTTTCCTTCTAAAGAGGAAGGCAAATTGTAACATTATATATATAATATTTATATAATTGCTGGTAAAAAATATAGCGTTTTTATATGTAAAAACAAAGATGTGTATATTAAAGAGTAACATTTTATAAATTTTAAATGAATTTTGTTTCCTAAATAGATAGAGTTCATATGTTTACAAACCAAGATGTTCGATTTCTAAGCATATTATTTTAATTTTTTTAATGTTTATTGAAGTGAACAAAACGCAAGTTGAACAAAACTTCGAATAAATCATAGCTTTCACGTCACGCTATTTATGAAACGCATACCTTAACGTATATTTCTGTCAGGTTAATGAGTCACCTCAAAGTGAATTAAATGATAACATATGATTTCATGTAACAGCTGATTTTGTGTTATAGGTTATGTTGTAGAACTGCTGTTTTACACGTAGATTATTATTAAATAGTTTTGATCAGTTAATAAATATATTAATTTATTTAAAACGATAAATCTCAATACAAATAATGCAATATAACGATAATAACAAGTTATCTATTTTTAATCTAACTTTTGAAAAAAAAACCTTTTAGGCCCGTCTTATACTTTTTAAAGAACTGATTTGAGTTGCATTTGAAAAAATTCTCTATTTAGTAAACATTTAATAGAATTTTATTGTTACCTACATTATTTTATTATTAATCTTTATTGATCACATTCCTCAAATAAAAATGTAAAAATTTAATTAGAAACGTATAAGTTCATATTTTTGGCGATTTTGGTTTAGAATTTTGCGGAACTATTAGCCCTATTTTGTTATTGGTTTTGTCGAGACGCCACCGAGTGCCAAAATAATATTTCCCTCTAAAAGGCGTAGAAACCTATCTCACACGTATTAACAGTAAGGTGCACTTTAACTCAACACCTCACGAAAATTGATAACTCAAAACATTTATTTATACAAGATACCTCTTATAAAATACAAACATTTCTTTAAAACACAAAAACAAAACACCTATATGGAATGTTGGAAGATTGTATTAGCCGCGGGAGACTTTAACGCACGGGTTACATGATGTTCTCGAATTTATGCATTACATTTACGTTGACGACAAAAAACAAAGATATGTGTACAAGATATTTGCTATGCCTGAACTGGCCGGGAAAATTTAGAATTTTTATATTTTTTGTGCAATTTGTTTTAATAAATTATTAGTTGTATGTGCCTATACAATCAAAGATTTTTTTCATTATAAGGTAACATTTTATGAATGAAATATAATTTTATTTAAAGTTTTTTTTTAATTTTCAACACCCAAGCTGGTACTGTCCTTTTATGGACAACGGACGTTTATATAGTCAATTTGTAATTTATAGCTCTAAAAAACTAGTTTGTGCCTGTATATCTCATCTTATCTTTAATCGGATATAAGACAATGCGTTTATTATTAACGCATCGTTTTTATGGCCCAGAGGATCTGCGCAAGATAATTTATTGTTTCCCAGTAATAATAAAATAAGCCGCTGTTATTCCAACGAGTTATAGACCTCCCGTTTTATTACAGGAAACACAACACGGGCTCATTTTAATGGCATTGCACTTTGCAACGAGTGGGTGTTGGGCGAATGGCCACGTGATTGGTGCAAGGACAAACGTGGCAGGGGCCGGATGACTCATTAGGCACACCCTGGCCAGCGTTATCCGATCGAAAAATTCTTGCGCGGGGATATTTAGCATTCCTTCTAGTACGAGTTGGTACCCCTGTGAATGAGAGATGGACCACTTCGATAATGGAACAATCGATACAAGCCTTTCCAGCCGGCTGTAAACTATGCAGCGCGATCGAGACAAAGAATCGAACAAACGTTGTGCACACGCATTTATTACTGATCAGCTGTTTAATTACATTCCATTCCCACCGGGGAACAGCTGACCGATGCTTGACCTTGGATACAAAGTCCGCACAATGGTCGCGTTGAACTGTCAGCGAGTAACGCGTTTACGAAATGTTTAATAGCCTGCTAGTTGTTGTTATCCGTATGACGTATTAAGGTAAAGTTTTCAGTGAATTATGCTTATATAATACACCATAACAAATATCGTATTATTAAAAAAAAAAAGAAAACATAGTTTCCCTTTAAATATAGCCTATATTGTAAATATCATTCAAAAAAGTTTCATTGTGGTTATTTTACAACAATTATTATTAAAATGTAGGCGGGATATTACGAAAATAATACGACAAATTTTTATTTCTTACATTTTACATTTTTAAAAAATATAAATAAATACAATCTTCTACAATCTACATGCAATATTAAATATTTTTTCAAATTAGGTCTTATTTAGACTATTTTTAATAAAATTTAGTTATATTTTACAAAATTTTAAAATGCGGAATCAATTCTTTTAAAGAATATTTAATTATTCTGTTGAAAATTTTTATTAAAAAAATTATTTATTAAGCTATACTTTTGGACAAGTGAAGTTTCATTTCTGTTTTAAGACAGTATCTATATTTAACAATATAATTAACAATATCTATATTTAAACATTTTCTCTAGAGATATATGTGAAGTGAGCCTCCACTTGCAATTTAACAGCGACCGCAAACAATTCAGTTCAATCGCTCTGCAGGTCAAAAGAATTCCAATCGTTCAAGAAGTGAATTCGCTTAATTTCAGAAAGGAATTCTAATTTTCTCATAATGGAAATTAAAAACAGAAAGAATTTTAGGCGCCTTAATATTTTATAAAATTAAATACGCTAAACATGTCGAATGTCCGTGTGTTCGCGTGTTTGTGCGCGCGTCCACGAGAAAGATACAGACAAAGATTCGAACAAAACACAGTCTCTGGCGGGATGCATTCTCTCTGCACGTCAGACGCCATACCATGTAACACAATCAAGGCTATTGACATTTAACAAACAGGAGACTCCAACGGTTGGGCAAGAATGGAGTTTCTGCAAGTCATAGTGGCCAGTATTGTTCGTATTGCAAAATTTAGAAACTCAATTTGCCCTCAGAAAATTCTTTAAAGAGATTAATGTGAGCCAGTAATGGAAGAGTACTTACGATTTAACACCGCTTGCTGACATTTAGAAATCATCAATTTCAGAAAGAATGTATTCGGCTAATTTAGCTTTTATTTCTGATATCATTAAGCAAGTGTTCCTTTATAAATATTTACGTGTTTTTTTAAATTTAAATTCACAATATATTTGTGTAAAATTACAACACAGGATGAATCAAATTAATACAAAAAAGTGAATTTGATAAAACTTTACTGATTGTTTTTTTTTTAATTTTAGTTTTAGTTATGATTTTAAAATATTATAGGCTTTTGTTTATTTAAAACATGAAAATGTCCAAAACAAAATGTTTAAACTGTTTATCCTATAATGTCAAGTTTTTTACCACCTCAAGTTGTAAATATGACGAAACCAGTTACGATGACGAATCCCTCGCTAAGAGACAATTCACATCGGAGCCTATTGACAGCGAAAAGGTGCTATAAACAACTATAAACCCTTTTATAGTGAAACGGAATCGAGAAAAACCATTCACCGTAAATTAGTTAAATTCAACTAAATCGTCACAACCGATTATTTTTCAAAATTAAATGTAGCCTAAATTTCAATAGGAGAAGCTAGATTGTTTTTTCCGACGAAGTATTACTGCAGAAGTAAGATGTCACATTTGACGATTTTACGTCATATTTCCGAAGGTGAACATCCTATTCCGAAGATTTCGTGACATTAGGTTCACACTAATTACTGTTCTCTTATTGACTTAGAGGTTACTTTGAGGTTATTTTTAAATAATTTTTTAATGTGTTTAGAAATATGGTACATTTTTATTCAATTTTGTGATATTACACGGTTCCATTCAACATCTGCTTTTATAACTAGTAGATTATATCAGTTTCTGTATTACGCATTATACAAAATCATATTTATCAAATTTTAACCAATAATTTTTTTAATAAAGCAAGTAGTAACTGTACACAATGGTAAAAGCCATCTAATATGAGTAAGTTGACAAGTAAAATTTATAAATTTATTAAATTGTAAAATTTTTAAATTAATAAATAAGGTTATTTTACGATCTGTAATGTATAGGTTTTGTACCTTTTCTACAGAGCACTAGAACATACAATATCTAAAGAAAATTTAACTACAAAAGAATTTTATACGGTTAAATTACGTCATGCATGTACATTAATAAATTAAAACCTTGTGAAATTATATTTATTATACTTTATTTAGAATTACCGAATTTTTTTTTTTTAATTTTAATACTCGACGCTCCGACACATTATGGCATCTTCTTCAGGAGGCTATTATTAAATACAAACATCACAAACATAATATTGTATTTAATATTGATCCCTTAAAGAAGACACTATAGTGTATCGAAACTCGAATATTATAAGCTATGTGACATGATATGGTCTGTAATTACTTTCAGAAAACATATTTAATCGAATGAAATATAGACTATATATATAGTGTATAAAAATATATGATATATAACCTAATTACCGAAATAGTCGTTTACACTTCTATCATTGGCCAAATACATTTTGTTTAAATGTAAACTCCTGTAGCCACTCTAAGCGTAAACTTAGACCTTTCAGTATACTAGGTTATATAAGTTATCCTCATCTATAACACATGATTTCATACAACAGCTGTTTCCCTCTTTATTTAAAGGTTATGTATACACTACTAAATCCTGAAATATTCAAAGGAGAGTATACAAAATACATATGCTTTTATTAGTTGTTTTCAATTATTAAAAACTAACTTATTGACATTTAAAAGTAAAATAAAAATTTTGTATACTCGAAGTATGCCGGAAGATGGAGGCACTTACTAGTCTCTGAAAATACTCGCATAAATACCAAGTAAGATTCTTGTTTAAGTACATAAGTGAAAGTGATAATATATATATATATATATATATATATATATATATATATATATATATATATATATATATATATATATATCTGGTTCAAATTTTCAATCGTTAATGAAATACTTTTTATTCAAACACTCAAGTTGAAATACATGTTTTTAAACTTGTAGTGGATGACCCTTGATGTTAAAACAGTTTCATCCAATATTAATTTATTAATTTAATTTAAAATAAATTAACTTTAGTTTTATATGGGAGAAAAACATTTCACAAAAGGGGCATGGTATGCAATATAGTTATTTCGTCCCATTTGGTTTAAAATAAGTGATAACATATGATTTCATAGAACAGCTGATGTTATGTTATAGGTTATGTGGTAGAACAGCTGTTTTAACGCACAGGTTATGTTTCTTTATTTATATTTATTGTAGTTATTAATTAAAAAGTAACTAAAATAAAACTGTGTTTGTTGACCTAAGTAGGAATTGACTATTACTTGTTATATTGTGTCGTTACGACCTCTATTAAAATAAATGCATTCAACTAAAAATAAAATGAAAATGATATTATTTTAAAATATATTAATAATAAATACGGTATAGATACCTAATTTTCTGACTTCATAAACTCAAGTGGTTTTATATGATTTTATATATTCTGTACAATATTGTAAGAATACATTTTTTTCAAAACTTCACACAACACACATAAATATATTTTTTAATACGCATACACCAACAAAATAGAACGTTTTTATTAACCAAGAGTTACTTTTTTACTGTAATAACTCATTCATAGCTATAGTGTTTAGTAGCGATTACTCGCTCAATAAACCAGTGGGGTAGTATTGTCTGTAGCAATAGCGCCACACAGTGCACTTATGTAGCAATATACTCGTAGCTATTACAAAACCTAAACACTACACCTGAAATAAACCTACACGTATCCCACACTAAAACCTAATCTTGGGTTAAGCAAAATGTACTTTTCACATTTACAAAGCGTCCTAGCCAATTCTAGGCGTTTATTTTATAAAATATTTCTACATATCTGCCTTAATAACTACCCCATCTAGCGACCGCATTATCAGGCTCTTGCGGTCTCATTGAAAAGTGCATTTTCTGCCTGTAGTTCTGATTCCTACCGCTAAACAATTGGAGCGCGTGTTAATACCACAAAACCGCTTCTTCAGTAACTTCCGCATTCTTGGTGAACATCGGTAAAATTTCGGAACGCAGTCAGGAAACGTAGTTTATTGATGGTTCTGTGTGTATAAATTAGTTATTTTGTTGAATATTAGAAATAATTTTAAATTTCTTATTACCTCACACACTCCTGATGTATATCTTGTACAAATTTTCAAACGTTTAAAATACGTTTTTATTCATCCAATCAAGTTGAAATACATCTTTTTAACCTATATTGGATGACAATTGATGATAATAATTTTTTTTTCAAATATTTATTCAATAATTTAATTATAAAAATTTGGGGGACTATCAGGATTCGAACTATGTACCTTCATGTTCAAAGTCTAGCGCGCTTTGGCACTGCACCAACTTCCAATACCTAGAAATATATTTCTCAAAGATCTATATGAATTGCCCCCCCCCCTCCATCTGGTGGTCGACGAAACCTCCATTGTACAACCTTAAACTGTTGCCATGGTTACCACACAATACCATAAATAGTGCTGTAAGGTTAGAAATGAATGAAACGAATAAAATAAACAAACAATGATGAATTTTTTCTTTCTTGAGCTCAGTAGGAATTTACTTTCTAAAAAATCTATATTATTTGTTATACATCTACAAGCGTGGATTGAAGGTTAGTTATGGTTGGTAGAAAACTTGCCACATAAGTGTTTGCACTGATTAGTCAGTAGCAGAACAGATAGTGAATAATAAAATATGATAAATTAAATAGAAAGCATAACAAGTGCTTCTTGTACCAAACAGAACAAATAAAAAAAAAATTCGTTCACACTCTTCCTATACATATATCGAGGTCGAATTTTCGATGGTTAGTAAAAAACTTTTTATTCGTCCACTTCAGTTGAAATACATTTTTTTAAACTTGTAGGGGACGACACTTGATTTTAATACAGTTTTTCAAATATCAATTCATTAATTAAATTTCAAATGAATTCATTTTATTTTTATATGTGAGAAAACATTTCACAAAAGGGGCAAGGTATGCAATATAGGTAATCCGTCCTATTTGACTTTAAATAAGTGATAACATATGACTTCATAAAACAGCTGATGTGGTAAAACACATAGGTTATGTTACTTTATTTGTATGAATTGTAATTATTTAAGTGGCGATGAAACCATTTTCGGTTTATCACTAAAAAATGTAATTATTTTATAAAAAGTAACAAAAATAAAAATTTTTTATGTTACACCCAGTAGGATTTGACTTTAAAAAAGTTTTGTTTATTTTACTTGTTTGTAAGAAATCTAATTTTATTACTGTATGGCAATAGCAGTGTTAATTTACTAAAATTAATGGGTTGGTAACATGTGTTGGCAGTTGTGAAGTTTACAACAAAATTAAAAACCGTTCAACTGTGGTCTTATAATAAAGAAAATTAAGAAATAATTACAATTTTTTGTAATTATATATCCACTTTATTAACGCGCATTGAAAAATTACCGTACGATAGTATTGGTTCAGTGAAATAATATCCCTGTGTTGATTTATCACCAGTGGTGGAATAATACTATTTTCTGCAAAACTTTGATGCAAAAGACTTTGCAGTTCTCAGAAGCGTGTGAGTAGAGAAAATATGTTAAATATGAAAGAGGTACTATCAAAGCCACGCTAAACCAAAATTTAGATACAAATTCTATACTTTATTTGTTACCGTTTTATTTTATAAAGTGAAAGCTTTAAAATAATCACAATAGCCTACAAGCGACACTATTAGTTATTTATCGTTTATACACGTTGTTAACGGCATGTAAATCCATATACAATACAATATTTTAGCAATTTTATATAATACAAAAGCTTTAGCTCCATTGTTTGAAACATCCTATTAAATTATCTTTTCGTTCATTGTTTAGCTAGCAATACGTGGCTTATAGATGATTCTTACGCTACTACCCGTACTGAAAATATCTTACATCAGAGAAAATTTTCCTTGTCGATATACCTGCTTTATTTTTAAGAAAATAAAAATGAAATTCTTATTATACTGATCTTCTTTTCTGTTAGAAATATCTGTATATATTTGAGTACATTTTTCTGTTTTCTTGACATTACAATGTTTTCCTTTGTTGAGGCGTTTCGGAATGACTCCATTTTCAAAAGTTAAATAGTAGGTCTACTCGTTAGTTTGTGAAGTAGTATTTAGGTTTTGAAAATGGAGTCAATCTGAAACGCGTCAACAAAGGAAAGCATTGTAACGTTGGAAAAGACACAAAAATTTACTCAAATATATACAAATTGAAAGTTTTTTTAATTAACTAAACCAAGTTGGTAAAGGTGGTTTTTGGAAAAGTTCCTGGCTATGGATATTTTAACAATAAATTTGGGCCTGATTTGATTTTACTAAAAGGCGTAACATTGCTTTACTCTTAAACGTTAAAGGGACTTGGTAAACGTAATTCTGTTAAACAACATTTTAACAAAACTACAATTATTCTCTCTAATACAATGCATACTTTTACTGATAAAAGTATTATGTTGGTCACTTGACGCTAATTGACAATATGAATAAACCGATGTTTTTAGAAATGTGTAACATGCAAATAATGTTAGTAGAACGGCTAGTATTGCGGAAACTCCCTCATAAATACACTATCATTGGCTGTCGAGTTCTGCCAACTGCACTGTGAACGAAAGTGCTCTGTGGATATTAAAATCTGAATTACTATTGAATCAATAAGTCAAAGAAAATTACCCTGTTATAAATGTTTGTGTCTAGACCTACAACAGTGTAACTTTTCGATAAGATGAAATTGGCAACACTGTTTCTGACTTTGTGCCGTATTTTGTGTTGCAGTTAACGTGGTTGAAGCGCTGCAGGAGTTTTGGCAAATGAAACAGTCTCGTGGAGCGGAGCTGAGGAACGGGGCGCTAGTCATCTATGAATCGGTTCCATCGCAGAGTCCGCCCTACGTGTGTTACGTCACATTGCCCGGCGGATCATGCTTTGGTAGTTTTCAGGTAAGGACACTCATCGGAATTCATTTAAATTTGTTCTAACTAGTGGTGCCTAAATTCAACTCCCAGGCAGTGTTTTAACACTCCCTGGCACTTTAAACCCCAATACTCCCAGGCTCTTAAAATCCCAACACTCCCAGGATCTTTAAATTCCCACCTTCCCAGGCAGTGTTTTAATACTCCCAGGCTCTTTAAATCCCATCACTGCCAGGATCTTTAAATTCCCACCTTCCCAGGCAGTGTTTTAATACTCCCAGGCTCTTAGAATCCCAACACTCCCAGGATCTTTAAATTCCCACCTTCCCAGACAGTGTTTTAATACACCCAGGCTCTTTAAATCCCAACACTTCCAGGATCTTTAAATTCCCACCTTCCCAGGCAGTGTTTTAATACTCCCAGGCTCTTAAAATCCCAACACTCCCAGGATCTTTAAATTCCCACCTTCCCAGGCAGTGTTTTAATACTCACAGGCTCTTTAAATCATAACACTTCCAGGCAGTGATGTAATACTCCCAGGCTCTTTAAATGCTAACAATCCCACGCAGTTATTTAATACATCCAGGCTCTTTAAATCACAATATTCCCAGACAGTGATATAATACTCCCAGGCTCTTTAAATCCCAACACTCCCAAGCAGTGATTTAATACTCCCAGACTCTTTAAATCACAATATTCCCAGACAGTGATATAATACTCCCAGGCTCTTTAAATCCGAACACTCCCAAGCAGTGATTTAATACTATCAGGCTCTTTAAATCCCAACACTCCCAAGCAGTGATTTAATACTCCCAGGCTCTTTAAATCCCAACACTCCCAAGCAGTGATTTATTACTCCCAGACTCTTTAAATCACAATATTCCCAGACAGTGATATAATACTCCCAGGCTCTTTAAATCCCAACACTCCTAATCAGTGATTTAATACTCACAGACTCTTTTAATCACAATACTCCCAGACAGTGATTTAATACTCCCAGGCTCTTTAAATCCCAACACTCCCAAGCAGTGATTTAATACTCCCAGGCTCTTTAAATCCCAACACTCCCATGCAGTGATTTAATACTTCCGGACTCTTTAAATCATAATACTCCCAGACAGTGATATAATACTGACAGGCTCTTTAAATCCCAACACTCTCAAGCAGTGATTTTTTACTCCCAGACTCTTTAAATCCCAACACTCCCAAGCAGTGATTTAATACTCCCAGGCTCTTTAAATCCCAACACTCCCAAGCAGTGATTTAATACTATCAGGCTCTTTAAATCCCAACACTCCCAAGCAGTGATTTAATACTCCCAGACTCTTTAAATCACAACACTTCCAAGCAGTGATTTAATGCTCTCAGATTCTTTAAATCCCAACACTCCCAAGCAGTGATTTATTACTCTCAGGCTCTTTAAATCCCAACACTCCCAAGCAGTGATTTAATACTCCCAGACTCTTTAAATCCCAACACTCCCAAGCAGTGTTTTAATACTCCCAGACTCTTTAAATCCCAACACTCCCAAGCAGTGATTTAATACTCCCAGATTCTTTAAATCACAACACTCCCAAGCAGTGATTTAATATTCTCAGGCATATACTCGTAGTAAGTAGTAAAGCGATTGGAATGAACAGGGCGATTGAATGAACTAAAAGATACTAATAGGGCACACCCATAGGACCCAAGATTATTATCTATTAACCCAACATCATTTGCAAACAAAAATTATACCTGGTGATGAAAAATCCTCATGAACTTGAACAAAATAATAAAACTTGAATCTGGTGCCTCAAAAATTTAAATATTCTTATAAACCTACGTTGACGTGGCCTAATCCTGATCACACGTACTTTTGCTAAAAACCGCAGCACTTGAGAAACGTAAAAAGAATTAAAGATACAGAGGAATAAAAGGAAATTCTTAGTAATCATAGAAACAAGCGAGAAGCGTCCTTATAGTGGAATGGTTATTTAGATTTATGCTTGAATTAAATAAACATAGTTTTGAAAAGTTCGTTTCGTAACTTACCACTTGTAAATTCCAAGTTACCAAAGGTTGGTACTATTGCTCCATCTTTAAAGTTTGCTCAACTGATTTGATCTACAACACAGAATAGAAATTAAAAATGTAATATAGAAATGACTTCCAGTAAATTTTAATTAGTTTTACGTTTATGTCTGAAGCGATGCCTTTTAATGAATAAAGTGTTTTTTTTAATGAACAAGAAATGTTATTGGACACATTTATCAGTATTACTATTATTTGTGTTATATATATATATATATATATAAGCACCTTTTTTATACGACACTCATCATATATAAAGGAAAAAAGAAGAGACAAGAAGCGAGCATCCCTGTCGATTGTAGTAGAGTGGAAGTTGAAAGAAATATAAGTCCAAAGAATACCAAAAGAAATACAAAAATAAGAAAGGATTCAAAACTAGAGTTCTTGAAGCTTATCCTTTTAGAGTAGTAGGTAGACATTTCTCTTCTCCCCGGTTGAGAGTAGGTCCCGGTGACTGTCCTCATGATGCCATCATATTGTTTTGTTCCTAGTATCAGGGGATCATCATGCCTGTTCTTTACTCCTATTTCATTTTATCAACGCTTCCTTATCTTTCTTCTTACAAAGTGTAGAACCTTCTAGACACCTTTCTACTTTCCGATTGAAAACAGGTCCATTTCAAGTGAATGTCCACACGATGCCTTAATATTGTTTTACTTTTAGTATCAGGAGGAGGTGATTATAAATCATAGAGTAGTAGGAGGTACTTTTATAAATCCTACTTCGTTCCACCACTCTATCGCGTCCTTCTTCTTACAAAGTGTAGAACCTTCTAGACACCTTTCTACTTTCCGGTTGAAAGCAGGTCCATTTCAAGTGAATGTCCACACGATGCCTTAATATTGTTTTACTTTTAGTATCAGGAGGAGGTCATTATAAATCATAGAGTAGTAGGAGGTACTTTTATAAATCCTACTTCAAGCCATCCACTCTTTCTAATCCTTCTTCTTACAAAGGGTTGTACCTTGTAGACATCTCCTTCTCCTACTTCCTAGAAAAGAATTTTACCAAGGAGAATCCTCTTTATTTCGAATATAGATTTAGATCGTGGGACGCCATGATACTCTAAAAGGGGTTAATAACCCTAACTTAACCCATCCTATATCTACAATCCTTTCCTATTCATTGTAGGATTGTATTCATAATAGTCATACGGGCCGGTCTCTTTAAGTTACAAAAGAGAAAAATCCAGACCTAAATTTACCTCGGTCTGAACGTTGTCTTCTTTACCAAGCCATTGCCAAGAACGCAGCGCTGTGTAAGAGAGAAAGACGACCACAACACAATAATGACTCATAATGTTTTTATAATGACAAAAGTTTCGTTGCAAGATGTGTTTAGACTGGCCTTCGCTCCCCTCCTTCTGACATACCTTTCTATTTTACACCAACAGACCCAAGAACAGAGAGTGCATTACACGAGACGCGGCCCCTTAACCGACGTCATATACTTCTATGTTTAGATTTAATTACCAAAATGTATATGCCTGCGTTAATGGCGTTTATATATTGTAGCAACGTTTCAACGCCACTGTAGCTAATTTCGCTCTTTAGGTAACGACACGAATGCTGGTATATAGATGACGTCATCAGTCAGGACATGACACAATGTTTATGCTAATAAATAAAAAGAAAATTCGCCAGCTTATTTATTTCTATACTGTACGCATCTCGGCTATTATTATCTGTAAAATATTCTGTACCTTCCGTAGATATTAAACCCGTGCACTTGTACTTATAAAACAAACATGACAACCTTACAACAAAAGGATAGGAAATTAATATTCGTATTTTCTGGAAAAGAGCGATATAATCGTAGTAGAAAACTCACACAAAACTCATATATGGATATTTAGCGAGACAATGAATGTAGTAACGAATATAGTAAAGTTAGGCTCTCTAAGGCAACGAAAAAGTAACCTGTTAGGTATTACCAGATGATTTTATTTTCCAAGAACTTCTTAAGGCATATGCAACATTTTTAGGTAAAACAATCCGTCTCAGAAACAATTTTCGTCTCATTTCGAAGAATGAGGCGTTTTTCCGAAACTTTCCGGAAGTAAATACGGTAATCAAATGTTTCGATTTCCGTTTTCGCTTAGAGGTTATTTGGAGGTTATGTTTAAATAATTGTAAAATGAAGATTCCTTCACTCGTATGTTGAGAAATATTGTATGTTTGAATAAATTAACGTATTATTACATGCCAAATCTTATTTATTATACGCTCACTGTGATATTGTCTAAATTGTGCATTATTAAAATTCAATGTTATTGTTTGTAAGTTAATACAAAATTTTAATTTATATTTCAGTGATTTCCTTATTATAACTCAACATAATTGCAAGGAGTAATGCATTTTTATGCCAGGTTTTGAAGTGGAAGCTTTTTTAGGCGCTTCTGACACTATTCACGTGGCGGAGGGTTGCAACAAAAACGCTTAGCGCACCCATTCTGCCATTGAGAGTCTTTAAAAGTAAATGAGGTGGTACGAAAAACTTTAGGACGAACGATATAATAAGAAATTTATGTGTCTTATCGCGTCAAATATTACGCTAAAAGTTCAGTGTAGGCTGTATATTTTTATAGCTAAAAATGAGTAAACTATTAGAGCAATGAAATAAAAATTTTGACACTTGAAAGATTTGAAGATTAAAAGCGAATTGTTTTTTTCTGCATCATATTTGTGGCAATATTTAGTAAAAAAAAAATACAAGACGCACGCATACAACATACACACACGGGCGCGCGGTGTATACACTTATTTAAGTGATAGCACCTAACACGAGTTGCCAGATAGCTATTCATAAATATTTTCTTTTCACCATCAATATGACTAATCGAATAATCGACTAATCCACCATCTTTTCACCATCGAATAATGGGTTTAACGGATCAGGTCATCAAAGTAGTATATATAATACTAGGGAACTCGTTTCCTTGATATCGTTACTAGGCATCGCAGACGAACAAGAAAACGACGTGTCATAGGTTTAGAAGCATAGATGGAGCTAATTTGAAGACGGATAGCTCTAAAATATACATCAGTTTTGTAGTTTTATATACTTAGTGTGGATGATATCCCCATTCATTGCATCGTGAACATCAGCTTTAATAAAATCATGGAGGTTGTACGTTTTTACTCAATACATTGTGTTTACTTTTTAACTGAAACCCTTTCTGATCTTTTGTTTTTATTTTTGTCCTCAAAACTGATCAATTCGCTCTAGGGATGGACGATATTTTCTGTCACGGTTCGTTTGTCGCCGGTAGTACCAGTAACAAAATATGAAAAATGCCAGTTCCAGTGAAAATGGATCGTTTAAAAGTTACCTCTGTTGTGATTGGGCAAAAGGTCGCAGTCACTGGATGAAACGGCTGTCATTGGTTGATTTGTCGCTGTCACTGGCTCTGCTCTCACCGTTCAGCTAAAAGTGTCGATTATCGTGCAGTATCGTTGAACGAAGGGGAGGGGGTGTCTCAGTTGTGATTGGGCAAAAGGTCGCAGTCACTGGATGAAACTGCTGTCATTGGTTGATTTGTCGCTGTCACTGGCTCTGCTCTCACCGTTCAGCTAAAAGTGCCGATCATCGTGCAGTATCGTTGAACGAAGGGGAGGGGGTGTCTCAGTTGTGATTGGGCAAAATGTTACTGTCGCAACTGAAAAAATACTGTTACTTTACCAAAGCTGTCATTGGTTGATTTGTCGCTGTAACTGGTTCTACTTATTTACGTCGTGTGTGGGAGGTCGATTTGTGTCGATTCAAGATAGTGCCAGTGTTGTGTACAGTGGACACTATTTCGCACTCGGTATGTGTTCTTATTTTCGTAGGAGTTTATTTTTAAAATAAAAAGATCATTCCAAACAAAAAATAAAGGTATGGTATCATTTCATTCAATAACAGGTTTTTCCACCTGTTATTGGCTCACACAGAGCAGTTTCAGTATCCCTTGTCACCGGTAGAAGTCACTGAATCCAAACATAGCGCTGTCACTAAAATCACCGATTCGTTAAAGTCACTGGATCGTCCATCCTTAATTCGTTCCCATTCCTGAACGGCTCAGCGTGAAGGAAATTCTTTATCCGTAAGGCATGTGAAGTTTGGAGCACAGCTCTCGTACAGTAGACTACTGAACGGTAAAGTTACACAACACTTGTTCAGTAAATCTTCCCTCGCAAAAAGAAATTAGTTTAAGTAATTAACCTGTTTTACAACCCATTCGCCTTTATTATGTCTTGAGAATAGTGTGTGATCTTTCTTTGGTGTCATCGTCGTCGTGGTCCATTCTCATTGCAGGATACCACCGTTTAGGTTCGGTTTCTTATGGTACTTTAGTGGGCAATTTCTTATTATTATTTCTCGTATGGTCGCATTACCATAATCTTACTTCTACTTTACCTCATCCTTTCAGTAACCCTCCTTTATCCATATGAAGGCTTCATGTACTTAAAACTTTTTTCAATGCCTTCTATTAGTTCACTCACTCTCTCTCTCTCTCTCTCTCTCTCTCTCTCTCTCTCTCTCTCTATATATATATATATATATATATATATATATTTTTTTTTTTTTTTTTTTTTTTTTTTTCTTTAACCAACAGGTTATTCAAATACAAGAATCTTTATTATTTTATATCCAAAGCTTTTCGTTGGCATACAGTACCAACATCATCAGGAATGAAAATTACAATAATGTAAGATAATTACAGATGTAAGATAACAACTGTTTATCGTATATATATATATATATATATATATATATATATATATATATATATATATATATATATATATATACGATAAACAGTTGTTATCTGGAGTACATCCGTTCATTCTGCCGTGCAAAAATTCGCAGTTCCATACATTCGCAGTATACATATATATATATATATATATATATATATATATATATATATATATATATATAGTTCAATATTTCAATCGTTAATACGGTAATTTTTATTCATCTCCTCAAGTTCAAGTACATTTTTTTTTAACTTGTATTTGATGACACTTGAAGCTGACATTTATTTCCAAATATTAATTCATTAATTAAATTTACTAGTGCAATAATTTTAGTTTTATATGGCAGAAAAACTTTTTACAAAAGGGGCAAGGTATGCAATATAGGTATTTCGTCCCATTTAGCTATAATAAATATTAACATATGATTTCATAAAACAGCTGATTTTAAGTTATAGGTTATGTGGTATAACAGCTGTTTTAACGGATAGGTTATGTTACTTTATTTGTATTAATTGTAATTGTTTAATAAAAAGTAACTAAGATGAAATTTTTGTTTGTGGATTTAAGTTGGAATTGACTTTAGACTATTTTTTTGTTTATAAGGCTTATTTAATTTATTAAAAAAAATTCTAGTAATATTTTTTACAAGTTTTTACTTTAGCATTTTATATATTCGTTTAAACAGATTGTTATAAGCGATGTGTGTGTCGAAGTTACTTAATTTTGATATTACTAAGCGAGCACACCGTTGTGACTAATCAACAGGAATGAAGTTTGGGAGTGCTGTGCTTTGACCTATCCGAATTTGCCTGCATTAGAATCGATTCTCATCACTGAAAGTAATTAACCTAACCTAACCTAAACGAACCCACATCATTCACTTGTGACCCTTCACAAGTCCACCAAACGTTTACAATTTCAAACACATGTGACATGTATCTGTTGGTGTTTTAAGTGTTAGTGAGGTCATATTAATGTTTTTTGTAAGAATTTCAAAAACATAAACATGACAGACGAATATGTTTTCACGAACTGATTACTAAATACGTCCGCAAATCTTTCTTTTTATTATTACCAAACATTCAGCATATGTAGTCTACGTTATTTATTAATTACGACTACTTTCACTATTATTAAAAGACTTTATTAAAAAAAAAAACAATGTTCTTTGTTGATTTCTAAAAAAGCAAAAGTGAAGCAACATTACCTCTTTTTAAAAAATTAAAAAACCTTTAAAATAATACGTGTCTCTACTTTTGCAAAATGTTCCTAAAATATCAACACTTAAACCTGTATGTAGGCTTTGTAAATTTCTATATTAAATAAAAGAGCGTGTTAAGAAAAACTAAACGTATGAGTAAAGTTATTTTCGAAATATGTTTTTCAAGTTTCTTTGCCCCGACTTTCTCGAACGGAATGCAAGACGTGGGGTAGGCTTAAGTGACACGTACAGTGTAGACCCAGTAAATGTTTGTCCCATATCTTTAGCTTACTTGTCTCACATATTCATCCCTACTCTTAACTTACGTTTTGAATACCCATTTCTTACATTTCATTTTAACCTCTTTTATAAAAAACAGGATGTTTTTATTTATGCCAAGAAGTGATAGTCTATGTGTCTGTGTTTTTCAGCTAACTGTAAACACGAATAAAATTTTTATATATGTCATTTAGGTACGAACGTGTTTATGCATAAAATTTAGGTAAATGCGTGTTTATTCATAGATATTTTTAGACATAGATCTGTAAATGACATAGTCAGGTTATGTATGTACCAATTAGGTATGCACATGTTTATGTGTGTCATTTAGGTACGTACGTGTTTATGAATGACTTTTAGGTATGCAAAGGTTTTAAAAGCCATTTAGGTAAGCACAAGTTTATATATTCCAATTAGGTATGCACGTGTTTATGTGTGTCATTTAGGTACGTACGTGTTTATGAATGACTTTTAGGTATGCAAAGGTTTTAAAAGCCATTTAGGTAAGCACAAGTTTATATATTCCAATTAGGTATGCACGTGTTTATGTGTGTCATTTAGGTACGTACGTGTTTATGAATGACTTTTAGGTATGCAAAGGTTTTAAAAGCCATTTAGGTAAGCACAAGTTTATATATTCCAATTAGGTATGCACGTGTTTATGTGTGTCATTTAGGTACGTACGTGTTTATGAATGACTTTTAGGTATGCAAAGGTTTTAAAAGCCATTTAGGTAAGCACAAGTTTATATATTCCAATTAGGTATGCACATGTTTATGTGTGTCATTTAGGTACGTACGTGTTTATGAATGACTTTTAGGTATGCAAAGGTTTTAAAAGCCATTTAGGTAAGCACAAGTTTATATATTCCAATTAGGTATGCACGTGTTTATGTGTGTCATTTAGGTACGTACGTGTTTATGAATGACTTTTAGGTATGCAAAGGTTTTAAAAGCCATTTAGGTAAGCACAAGTTTATATATTCCAATTAGGTATGCACATGTTTATGTGTGTCATTTAGGTGCGTACGTGTTTATAAATGACTTTTAGGTATGCAAAGGTTTTAAAAGCCATTTAGGTAAGCACAAGTTTATATATTCCAATTAGGTATGCACATGTTTATGTGTATCATTTAGGTACGTACGTGTTTATGTGTGACGTTTAGGTATGCACACGTTACCTTAATATAAATATATATATATATATATATATATATATATATATTATTTAGGTAACGCGAGTAATCTATAATTTTTTAATTTGTAATTATATAATATAACGCGTATAACGTATGTAGAAAATTTAGGTACACGCGTGTTTATCTATGTCATTAAGGTACCCAAGTGCTTATGTATAGAGGTTAGGTATGCACACGCTTATATATTCCAATTAGGTATGCACATGTTTATGTGTGTCATTTAGGTTTATGTCTGAGGTTTAGGCACGCAAACGTTTATGTATGGCATTTATTTACGTAGATGTTTATGTATGACGTTTAGGTATCCACACGTTTATGTTTGGCAATTAGGTACGTATGTTTGTAATTGACGTTTAGGTATGAACATGTTTATGTTTGGCATTTAGGTGCGTAGGTGTTTATGTACGGTATTTGGGTATGCACGTGTTTATGTAGGTAATTTAGGTAAGCATTTGTTTATGTATGAAGTTTAGGTTCGCTCAGATTTGTGTATGAAGTTTAGGTACGCAAAGGTTTGTGTATGAAGTTTAGGTACGAACCGATTTGGGTATGAAGTTTAGGTACGCACAGGTTTGTGTATGAAGTTTAGGCACTTACGGGTTTGTGTATGACGTTTAGGTACGCACAGGTTTGTGAATGACGCAATAACCATACATTAACGTCAAATATCAACGTTAAACGAATGATTTCATGAAGGAGTAATTCCAAATAGTTTAAAAAATTAAAATTGTTACAGAGATTTGATGGAATTATGTATGTATCCTTTTTTTCACAACTTCATAAAACATAATGTAATAGGTTCAGTGAGCTCTGAGCTCGCCCTATAATATTTTGCTCCACTAAATTATAGATTACACTTAGTGCGTAAGCTCGTGACAAAGTGTCAGCTTCAAAGAACGATCTCAGCCCGGACACACAACCATTTACTCTGAACCAATTAGAATAACTGCAGCCAGGCGACTATTGTAGCCACCGAAACTGTCCGCCCAGACAGGCCTTCTAACACGCTTCGTCCCTATCAGGCATTGTCCGTATATCAGCTGCGGCTTAGAAATGTTTGACAAACATCTGAGGCGTTGTATGGGTAATTTCAAGATCAACTGCGGTTGGCGTATCTTTTCAGTATTACTATACGTGTTGATGTTTTAGTGTTGCATCGTTTGCTGGACTCACCTGGGGCCGAAAATTAATAGGTATCCTTCTTATCTATCAGTACTTCCTTAACATCTTCAACGTTTTACATCTTTTGCACTGACTACTTGATGTCTACTTCGATATACACTTACGCACTGCCTACTTGATGTGCACTTCGATATGCTCTGCTTATTTGATATGCACGTCGATATGCACTGCCTTCTTGATGTGCACTTCCATATGCACTCTGCTTATTTGATGTGCACGTCGATATGCACTGCCTTCTTGATGTGCACTTCCATTTGCACTGCCTTCTTGATGTGCATTCTGATTTGCACTGCTTACTTGATGTGCACTTCATCATATAGTTATGTATTGCCTTTTTTTTATTTGCACTTTGATATGCACTGCCTACCTTATCATGTACTTATGTACTGCCTTTTTAGTGTGCAATTCGATATGAACTACCTCCTTGGTGTGCACTTCGATATGACTGCCTACTTGATGTGCACTTCGATATGCACTGCCTACCTTATCATGTACTTATGTACTACCTCCTTGGTGTGCACTTCGATATGACTGCCTACTTTATGTGCACTTCGATATGCACTGCCTGCCTTATCATGTACTTATGTACTACCTCCTTGGTGTGCACTTCGATATGAACTACCTCCTTGGTGTGCACTTCGATATGAACTACCTCCTTGGTGTGCACTTCGATATGAACTACCTCCTTGGTGTGCACTTCGATATGAACTACCTCCTTGGTGTGCACTTCGATATGAACTACCTCCTTGGTGTGCACTTCGATATGACTGCCTACTTGATGTGCACTTCGATATGCACTGCCTACCTTATCATGTACTTATGTACTGCCTTTTTGGTGTGCAATTCGATACGAACTACCTCCTTGGTGTGCACTTCGATATGACTGCCTACTTGATGTGCACTTCGATATGCACTGCCTACCTTATCATGTACTTATGTACTGCCTTTTTGGTGTGCAATTCGATACGAACTACCCCCTTGGTGTGCACTTCGATATGACTGCCTACTTGATGTGCACTTCGATATGCACTGCCTACCTTATCATGTACTTATGTACTACCTCCTTGGTGTGCACTTCGATATGACAGCCTACTTGATGTGCACTTCGATATGCACTGCCTGCCTTATCATGTACTTATGTACTACCTCCTTGGTGTGCACTTCGATATGAACTACCTCCTTGGTGTGCACTTCGATATGAACTACCTCCTTGGTGTGCACTTCGATATGAACTACCTCCTTGGTGTGCACTTCGATATGACTGCCTACTTGATGTGCACTTCGATATGAACTACCTCCTTGGTGTGCACTTCGATATGAACTACCTCCTTGGTGTGCACTTCGATATGAACTACCTCCTTGGTGTGCACTTCGATATGACTGCCTACTTGATGTGCACTTCGATATGCACTGCCTACCTTATCATGTACTTATGTACTGCCTTTTTGGTGTGCAATTCGATACGAACTACCTCCTTGGTGTGCACTTCGATATGACTGCCTACTTGATGTGCACTTCGATATGCTCTGCCTACCTTATCATGTACTTATGTACTACCTCCTTGGTGTGCACTTCGATATGACTGCCTACTTGATGTGCACTTCGATATGCACTGCCTACCTTATCATGTACTTATGTACTGCCTTTTTGGTGTGCAATTCGATACGAACTACCTCCTTGGTGTGCACTTCGATATGACTGCCTACTTGATGTGCACTTCGATATGCTCTGCCTACCTTATCATGTACTTATGTACTACCTCCTTGGTGTGCACTTCGATATGACTGCCTACTTGATGTGCACTTCGATATGCACTGCCTACCTTATCATGTACTTATGTACTACCTCCTTGGTGTGCACTTCGATATGACTGCCTACTTGATGTGCACTTCGATATGCACTACCTACCTTATCATGTACTTATGTACTACCTCCTTGGTGTGCACTTCGATATGACTGCCTACTTGATGTGCACTTCGATATGCACTGCCTACCTTATCATGTACTTATGTACTACCTCCTTGGTGTGCACTTCGATATGACTGCCTACTTGATGTGCACTTCGATATGACTGCCTACTTGATGTGCACTTCGATATGCACTGCCTACCTTATCATGTACTTATGTACTACCTCCTTGGTGTGCACTTCGATATGAACTACCTCCTTGGTGTGCACTTCGATATGAACTACCTCCTTGGTGTGCACTTCGATATGACTGCCTACTTGATGTGCACTTCGATATGCACTGCCTACCTTATCATGTACTTATGTACTGCCTTTTTGGTGTGCAATTCGATACGAACTACCTCCTTGGTGTGCACTTCGATATGACTGCCTACTTGATGTGCACTTCGATATGCTCTGCCTACCTTATCATGTACTTATGTACTACCTCCTTGGTGTGCACTTCGATATGACTGCCTACTTGATGTGCACTTCGATATGCACTGCCTACCTTATCATGTACTTATGTACTGCCTTTTTGGTGTGCAATTCGATACGAACTACCTCCTTGGTGTGCACTTCGATATGACTGCCTACTTGATGTGCACTTCGATATGCTCTGCCTACCTTATCATGTACTTATGTACTACCTCCTTGGTGTGCACTTCGATATGACTGCCTACTTGATGTGCACTTCGATATGCACTGCCTACCTTATCATGTACTTATGTACTACCTCCTTGGTGTGCACTTCGATATGACTGCCTACTTGATGTGCACTTCGATATGCACTACCTACCTTATCATGTACTTATGTACTACCTCCTTGGTGTGCACTTCGATATGACTGCCTACTTGATGTGCACTTCGATATGCACTGCCTACCTTATCATGTACTTATGTACTACCTCCTTGGTGTGCACTTCGATATGACTGCCTACTTGATGTGCACTTCGATATGACTGCCTACTTGATGTGCACTTCGATATGCACTGCCTACCTTATCATGTACTTATGTACTACCTCCTTGGTGTGCACTTCGATATGAACTACCTCCTTGGTGTGCACTTCGATATGACTGCCTACTTGATGTGCACTTCGATATGACTGCCTACTTGATGTGCACTTCGATATGACTGCCTACTTGATGTGCACTTCGATACGCACTGCCTACAAATTTGCTGTCAAACTACACTACATTTTCAAGTGCAGATCCATTGTGAATTACATATTTGACAGAGGCACGCGATGCCGACCTGAATCATTCATATGGATGCAAAACGTTTCATGCCCCACCTACATGATTTTCAGATTAGTTACACCATTTTTGAAAATTTGACGTTAAATCTCACAACCACAAATATGGTTCACAGGCTAAATTTTTATTTTCAGTTCTAAATTATTTAAATGTGCACCTGTGTGTATACACTGCCTGTTGAATTTTTAGATCGGTTACAGCCTTTATATGTTAGGTGCACAAGCAACTGTAGATAGGTTGTGGATTTACTATTAGGAGACACGCGATCCCAACCTGATTTGTAGATGGCTTAAACGTCTTACATCTGTGTATAACATTTCATGCAGCCTACTTGATCAGCCGATCAGTTACACCCTTTCTGCATCGCATATAGTATAGCTCACTTTCTTAATCTTACATCGTTGTCTGAGACCTTAACTCAACTTGGTTCGACGAATTTTTAAGAAACCTAACTGCTTTATTATCTTTATTAGCTTTTCTTCGTTCTCTATTATAAAACGTGACCTCAGTATCAATTTTCTCAAATGACCTTCTGTTTTCGTAAACGGTGGCACAAAAAATGCGTACAGCGAAATATGCGTACATGAGTAAACAATAGCAATTGACGAGAGTAAGTCATAAACTAGACAAGCGAAAAAAGAGTACAAATCAGACTCTAGTTGTCAAACCAAGGCCATCTACCCCTAAATTATTTGCTAATAACTTTCAAGGTTTTGGATTTTTCAAGTCAAAATGGGCCAAAAAAGGGTTTCCACTTTGTTGGTGGTCACTTTGCGTTCAACTGATAAGTTCGATAAGGTGATACGTTCGATTTAATTGAAAGAGACTTATCAAAAGAGGCTGAAACTTCGATCCCTATGCACATGACACTGGACTTACACTTAGAAGGAAAGAGAAGAAAAAGAAAGTATATTAAGTCGGACGAAAGAATTAAACAAAACAAAAACAACAGTAAAAAATATCTAGAAACTTCAACATAATGTTTGTTTAAAATGTCTTTCTTACATAAAAAAAAAAATGGATTAGACTAGACCCAAGAAATCAGATTGTAAGATCAAATAAATTGGTCAGGTTGTAATATAAAATAAATTTAAAAAATTCTGTAGTGACAAAAATTAAAAATATAAAAGAAAAAACTACCCAGGTGATTTTAAATACAGCAAAATGATAACTCAACATATATATATTATCTTGCCAGTCCAAAGCCTGGAAAAGTGGGATGGCAATCATGTAGGCCCTATAATGGATAAATCTTTAAAGGATTTCCAGTCCCGAGAAACTAAGCGACATCTATGTTTAGCTCAGAGTAAACTCATTTATGTAGCTTAGTGATTTTAAAAGATCCGTGTACGCCTAAAGGTTGTTTCGCCTGTCACAATGTTCTGACGTCATAGCTTACTCTCGTCATCTGTCAAAACTTGATCCTGTACGCATCTTTCGCAATATTCCTGGTGTACGCATGTTTCGTGTATTCTCGTAAACTAATCGCATATCTTGAATTATATCTACAAATAACGGACAGTGTAATGAAGTTCGGACAAGTTACATGCGAACCACTTGCTACACACCTAAAATATCCCACTGCTTGCTTCATTACACTTGAACGTTCCTCGACCACAGCTTATATTATGCACATAAGTTGTTGCATGTAGATGATAGAGAAAACCACGGCTTATGTTAAACACACTATGTTGCTTTTGGGTGATTGAGAGAGAGAGAGAGAGAGAGAGAGAGATTTGATGGGGTTTTAATGTAATAAAGAGAACCACGGCTTGTATTAAACACAATGTTTTGTATTTAGGTGACATAGAGATCCACAGTCTATCTTAAACACCATTTAGGACTTTTAGGTGATTAAGAGAACCACAGGTTAAACACACTCTGTTGCTTTTGGGTGATTGAGAGAGAGAGAGAGAGAGAGAGAGAAAGATTTGATGGGGTTTTAATGTAATAAAGAGAACCACGGCTTGTATTAAACACAATGTTTTGTATTTAGGTGACATAGAGATCCACAGTCTATCTTAAACACCATTTAGGACTTTTAGGTGATTAAGAGAACCACAGGTTAAACACACTATGTTGCTTTTGGGTGATTGAGAGAGAGAGAGAGAGAGAGAGAGAGAGAGAGAGAGAGATTTGATGGGGTTTTAATGTAATAAAGAGAACCACGGCTTGTATTAAACACAATGTTTTGTATTTAGGTGACATAGAGATCCACAGTCTATCTTAAACACCATTTAGGACTTTTAGGTGATTAAGAGAACCACAGGTTAAACACACTATGTTGCTTTTGGGTGACTGAGAGAGAGAGTGAGAGAGAGAGAGAGAGAGATTTGATGGGGTTTTAATGTAATAAAGAGAACCACGGCTTGTATTAAACACAATGTTTTGTATTTAGGTGACATAGAGATCCACAGTCTATCTTAAACACCATTTAGGACTTTTAGGTAATTAAGAGAACCACAGGTTAAACACACTATGTTGCTTTTGGGTGACTGAGAGAGAGAGAGAGAGAGAGAGAGATTTGATGGGGTTTTAATGTAATAAAGAGAACCACGGCTTGTATTAAACACAATGTTTTGTATTTAGGTGACATAGAGATCCACAGTCTATCTTAAACACCATTTAGGACTTTTAGGTAATTAAGAGAACCACAGGTTATGTTAAACATACTTTGTTGCTTTTGGGTGATTCAGACACCATCACCCAAAATCTTACTAAAATCTCACTCCTGTACACGTGACATATCAGCGATGTCCTAAATATGAAGAAACATCATTTCTGAATCACAAAACATTTCATTTATTATTTAAGTAAATAATCACCGGTTAGCTACAAGCACATTGGTTATCGATTAACAAAATCGATATTTTATAATTCATTTGCTCAGCAGAAATTATTGGAATAGAACCCTAAATATACGTAGCATCTTGATTTGTACGGCATATGACCTGTTAGAACTATACTTCATTCGTCAAATAATCTCATCTTTCAGTTGACACAAAAGTTCAACCAACCGTTCATACAACTCACTAGGTGGTTTTCGAAACTTAATAAAATAAATACGGCTTAGTTATTCCTTTCCCTTTGGCCCGAAGCATGGAACATCTGTGACCATTCAACGCTACCTACTTTCCCCTTACGTTACTGGACTTATTCCAACAGCTAATTAATCGATGTTACACCGACAACGCTGTTGGCATCGAAGTAGTTTTAGAACTTGACGGTTCCCAGACAGTTATTGCAAATATGTCTGCAATAAAGTACTTTACCACTAGAAAAGCATAAAAAAATATTCTATGATTTAAAACCCACAGGCGTTTTTCCATCGTAAATTATTTCTCGAGACACTAAATACTAGGTAGCCACTCTTTACTAAAGTTCTGCGCATGCGCAACCCGCCTGTACGTCGATAAAATTTCGTGAAATCAAATCGAAACAAACTTGTAACGCTGAGTACGTTTTTGTGGAATTTAAGGCATTTAACATCGTTAGATTTCTTTATATGTTAGTTATGAGGTGATCAGCCAGTATTGCTACCATTGAAAGAATAGGAAAAGATTGTGAATATGGATTGGGATAAGAAAGGCACATGAAACTCTCTTGTAAAGGATATAAAGGAGGTCATGGCATCCTCATGTCCTTGAAGCAAACCTATTCCCCACCGAGGACATAAAGATGTGACCCCCATAGAACATATACCCATATTCAAGAAGGATAGAATTATGTAAGACTAACGAAAGGACATAACGACCTCTTGGATTAGAGAAACATTTAGGGTATCGCCTGCTAAGTAGAACTCTCGACCGTGGAGAAGTGAGGTGTCTACGCAGAATGGGTTGCAGGATAGCAAGAGGTAAGGTAGGGACATGAAACCCTCTTGTAAAGGATATAAAGGAGGTCATGGCATCCTCATGTCCTTGAAGCAAACCTATTCCCCACCGAGGACATAAAGATGTGACCCAGATGGGGCGTTAAACCCAAATTTAAGGAGGAAGCATTATGTAAGACTAACTAAAGGACATAACGACCTCTTGGATTAGAGAAACATTTAGGGTATCGCCTGCTAAGTAGAACTCTCGACAGTGGAGAAGGGAGGTGTCTACGCGGAATGGGTTGCAGGATAGCAAGAGGTAAGGTAGGGACATGAAACCCTCTTGTAAAGGATATAAAGGAGGTCATGGCATCCTCATGTCCTTGAAGCAAACCTATTCCCCACCGAGGACATAAAGATGTGACCCCCATAGAACATATACCCATATTCAAGAAGGATAGAATTATGTAAGACTAACGGAAGGACATAACGACCTCTTGGAATAGAGAAACATTTAGGGTATCGCCTGCTAAGTAGAACTCTCGACCGTGGAG
The DNA here is from genome assembly GCA_036971475.1 of Prosapia bicincta. Taxonomy (NCBI): domain Eukaryota; kingdom Metazoa; phylum Arthropoda; class Insecta; order Hemiptera; family Cercopidae; genus Prosapia; species Prosapia bicincta. The sequence goes on along the minus strand of JBAIZL010000002.1, from coordinate 129,421,958 downwards.
AAGTGAGGTGTCTACGCGGAATGGGTTGCAGGATAGCAAGAGGTAAGGTAGGGACATGAAACCCTCTTGTAAAGGATATAAAGGAGGTCATGGCATCCTCATGTCCTTGAAGCAAACCTATTCCCCACCGAGGTCATAAGGATGTGACCCCCATAGAACATAAACCCATATTCAAGAAGGATAGAATTATGTAAGACTAACGAAAGGACATAACGACCTCTTGGATTAGAGAAACATTTAGGGTATCGCCTGCTAAGTAGAACTCTCGACCGTGGAGAAGGGAGGTGTCTACGCAGAATGGGTTGCAGGATAGCAAGAGGTAAGGTAGGGACATGAAACCCTCTTGTAAAGGATATAAAGGAGGTCATGGCATCCTCATGTCCTTGAAGCAAACCTATTCCCCACCGAGGACATAAAGATGTGACCCAGATGGGGCGTTAAACCCAAATTAAGGAGGAAGCATTATGTAAGACTAACGAAAGGACATAACGACCTCTTGGATTAGAGAAACATTTAGGGTATCGCCTGCTAAGTAGAACTCTCGACCGTGGAGAAGTGAGGTGTCTACGCAGAATGGGTTGCAGGATAGCAAGAGGTAAGGTAGGGACATGAAACCCTCTTGTAAAGGATATAAAGGAGGTCATGGCATCCTCATGTCCTTGAAGCAAACCTAATCCTCACCGAGGACATAAAGATGTGACCCAGATGGGGCGTTAAACCCAAATTTAAGGAGGAAGTATTATGTAAGACTAACGAAAGGACATAACGACCTCTTGGATTAGAGAAACATTTAAGGTATTGCCTGCTAAGTAGAACTCTCGACCGTGGAGAAGGGAGGTGTCTACGCAGAATGGGTTGCAGGATAGCAAGAGGTAAGGTAGGGACATGAAACCCTCTTGTAAAGGATATAAAGGAGGTCATGGCATCCTCATGTCCTTGAAGCAAACCTATTCCCCACCGAGGACATAAAGATGTGACCCAGATGGGGCGTTAAACTCAAATTTAAGGAGGAAGCATTATGTAAGATTAACGAAAGGACATAACGACCTCTTGGATTAGAGAAACATTTAGGGTATCGCCAGCTAAGTAGAACTCTCGACCGTGGAGAAGGGAGGTGTCTACCCCGACAGGATTGTAAGATAGCTAGAGGTAAGGTAGGGACATGAAACCCTCTGGTAAAGGATATAAAAGAGGTCATGACATCCTCATGTCCTTGAAGCAAACCTATTCCCCACCGAGGACATAAAGATGTGACCCCCATAGAACATATACCCATATTCAAGAAGGATAGAATTATGTAAGACTAACGAAAGGTCATAACGACCTCTTGGATTAGAGAAACATTTAGGGTATTGCCTGCTAAGTAGAACTCTCGACCGTGGAGAAGTGAGGTGTCTACGCAGAATGGGTTGCAGGATAGCAAGAGGTAAGGTAGGGACATGAAACCCTCTTGTAAAGGATATAAAGGAGACCATGGCATCCTCATGTCCTTGAAGCAAACCTATTCCCCACCGAGGACATAAAGATGTGACCCAGATGGGGCGTTAAACCCAAATTTAAGGAGGAAGCATTATGTAAGACTAACGAAAGGTCATAACGACCTCTTGGATTAGAGAAACATTTAGGGTATTGCCTGCTAAGTAGAACTCTTGACCGTGGAGAAGGGAGGTGTCTACGCAGAATGGGTTGCAGGATAGCAAGAGGTAAGGTAGGGACATGAAACCCTCTTGTAAAGGATATAAAGGAGACCATGGCATCCTCATGTCCTTGAAGCAAACCTATTCCCCACCGAGGACATAAAGATGTGACCCAGATGGGGCGTTAAACCCAAATTTAAGGAGGAAGCATTATGTAAGACTAACGAAAGGTCATAACGACCTCTTGGATTAGAGAAACATTTAGGGTATTGCCTGCTAAGTAGAACTCTTGACCGTGGAGAAGGGAGGTGTCTACGCAGAATGGGTTGCAGGATAGCAAGAGGTAAGGTAGGGACATGAAACCCTCTTGTAAAGGATATAAAGGAGACCATGGCATCCTCATGTCCTTGAAGCAAACCTATTCCCCACCGAGGACATAAAGATGTGACCCAGATGGGGCGTTAAACCCAAATTTAAGGAGGAAGCAATATGTAAGACTAACGAAAGGTCATAACGACCTCTTGGATTAGAGAAACATTTAGGGTATTGCCTGCTAAGTAGAACTCTCGACCGTGGAGAAGGGAGTTGTCTACCCCGACAGGATTGTAAGATAGCTAGAGGTAAGGTAGGGACATGAAACCCTCTGGTAAAGGATATAAAGGAGGTCATGGCATCCTCATGTCCTTGAAGCAAACCTATTCCCCACCGAGGACATAAAGATGTGACCCAGATGGGGCGTTAAACCCAAATTTAAGGAGGAAGCAATATGTAAGACTAACGAAAGGTCATAACGACCTCTTGGATTAGAGAAACATTTAGGGCATCGCCTGCTAAGTAGAACTCTCGACCGTGGAGAAGTGAGGTGTCTACGCAGAATGGGTTGCAGGAGAGCAAGAGGTAAGGTAGGGACATGAAACCCTCTTGTAAAGGATATAAAGGAGGTCATGGCATCCTCATGTCCTTGAAGCAAACCTATTCCCCACCGAGGACATAAAGATGTGACCCAGATGGGGCGTTAAACCCAAATTTAAGGAGGAAGCAATATGTAAGACTAACGAAAGGTCATAACGACCTCTTGGATTAGAGAAACATTTAGGGCATCGCCTGCTAAGTAGAACTCTCGACCGTGGAGAAGTGAGGTGTCTACGCAGAATGGGTTGCAGGAGAGCAAGAGGTAAGGTAGGGACATGAAACCCTCTTGTAAAGGATATAAAGGAGGTCATGGCATCCTCATGTCCTTGAAGCAAACCTATTCCTCACCGAGGACATAAAGATGTGACCCAGATGGGGCGTTAAACCCAAATTTAAGGAGGAAGCAATATGTAAGACTAACGAAAGGTCATAACGACCTCTTGGATTAGAGAAACATTTAGGGTATTGCCTGCTAAGTAGAACTCTCGACCGTGGAGAAGGGAGTTGTCTACCCCGACAGGATTGTAAGATAGCTAGGGGTTAAGTTAGGAACATATAACGGTTTAATAGAGGATATAGGCAATGTTTATAGTAGACCTACTCTTTTTCGGTGTCGTAAAAAGGGCTCCCTCTTACATCCCTTTCTAAAAAGAAGGATAAGCAAGGTCAAAGGATTCCCGTGGGTCTAGAGAAAGGGAGTTGGAGACAGGTGAGTAACCTTGCTATCGTACCACGATGGCAAGATAGCTTACTCGATGTAGACCTTCTCACAGTGCAACGTATTCAGAGAGACGGGTATAATTTTGTATATAAACGAACACCCTTCACAAAATAAAAAAAGAAAATTCGAGGTTTATCTTGGAATACCAAATAGGACATAAATAGTGACTATTCCTGTAGTTGGACGATGGTGTTCGGTGTAAAATATCGGTGAAATTATTCCTGAAAACGTAATGCAGTGTGTGACAAACTTGGGTCCTCCTGCATTGTCCAATTCCAAATTAGCGAAAATAATCCTCTGCGATGAAAGCTCTCTGTAGTAGTTACCTCCGTACCAGCAAAATCTAACCTCAAATGAAATGCGTTCACACAAATACGCGCAACAATGAAAAGTCGTCACAGCTGATCCAGAAGACAACTACAGCTGATTCAGTTTCAGTGCGGTTTATTTTGGTGTCGCGTCAGATGTGCCCAACGACACTTGTGCCCAGCGACATTTGTGACCACATTGGTTCAAGGGGTGGGGGGAAGATACACTGGAAATCCCAACCCTCACCCTGACACGCTGCTAAGCCGAATGCCCCAGTCACTTGACACTTTCTCCTGGCTGTCTTGGTGTTAATTAGTATTCCTGGTTGTCTTGGTGTTAGTATTCGAACTGTTCGTATAGTGTATTCAGTGACGTTTATACTACCATGGAGCTCTCTACGACAACGAAGGGTAAAGAGTGCGCGCTATACGAAGGCTACTGCTATCACTTCAAGCGGAAAAATGAGGATGGTGTGATTTCTTGGCGATGTTCAAAGGTAAACTCAAAAAAGTGTTTTGACGCTATCAAGAGCCGAGACGGTGAGGTATTGAGTGTAACCGATCATCAATGTGGAGCTCCAGATGTTGCAAGGCTGGAGGTGAAGAAAACTGTTCAAAAAGCAAAGAAGAGGGCTCGAGATGAAGATCTATTTCGAAAATATATAATGCAGAATTAGTCGAACTTCACAACAAAGGATATGAATTTGTCACGGAGATGCCATCTCAACGTGCGGCGAAGAGAGATCTCCATCGTCAACGAAACAAATCTCAAGGAAACCAAACAGAGCCCGAAACACGCAAAGACATCATCCTTGATAAAGAGATATTGAAAATGAAAGATGGCAGCAGTTTTCTTCTTGCTGACGACAACGCTGGTGAAAGAATTTTAGTGTTCTGTGGAAACAGAGGGACTGAAATTCCAAAAAGAGTTTTTTATGGATAGAACGTTCAAGAGCTCAAGCAAGCAGTTTTCGCAGATATATTCAATCCACGCCGATTTTGTAAGTTCGCCAGAAGAACAAATGTATACCCTGTGGCGTTTGCACTGTTGCCGAATACAAAGAAAGAGACATACATTAGGCTGTTTCAAATTATACGTGAAGTTATACCTAGCTGGTCGCCAAGAACTGTCAACGTTGACTTGGAAATAGCAGCGATATCAAAAGAGGTGTTCCCTTTGGTTGTGGTAAAGGGGTGTTATTTCCACATGAAGAAATGTCTGTGGAGAAGAGTGCAGGAGGTAGATCTCACGCGCGACTACAAAGACAATGATCAAGTACGCCTTCACATTCAAATGTGTGCAGCTCTTGCATTCCTTAAACCTGAGGATGTTAGTGACGGTTGGTTGGAGATCTCTCAGGCTCCAGAAAATGCAAAACTAACCGAGTTTTTTGATTATTTCATAGAAACATGGCTGGAAAATGATGACTACCCTATTGAACTATGGAACTGCCACAACAGACGTCATAGAGCAACTAATGCTGGTGAAGGATGGAACAACAGACTAAACAACACCCTTCGGAAATAAATCCTAGAATCAAAGAATTAATTAGCTGTTTGAAATCTGAAGCGAAAAATGCAGCCCTCGCATACATGACGCTACAGTTGAACCTTGGAGGGAAGAGGAGAAAATCCACTTATATAAGACTGGACAAGGGCATTAACAAAACATTCAAGACTTATGAACAAAATGGTGACATAAGAACATTTCTTTTAACTATGTCCTACTTACAAAAATTAGACTGAGCTCAAACTGGATAATGATCAAAGTAATGACCATATTTGTAAATAGTACGAAATTCATTTAAAAAAACAAAAAAAAAAATACAAAAATTAAAATACCAAAAAAAAAGAAATTGACATGTTAAACTATGATATAAAAAAAACAAATATAAAAATGACGAAGCTTATAGCTGATTTTAAACACTAACATCTAAATGATAGAAAACTGACTTGTATTTCTAAGTAGGGAATGGTGAAACTTGTTTTCTATCATTTAGCCTGGGCAAAGCCTAGGAAAAGTGTGATGGGAATCAGAGAGGCTATAATTATACCTAATGCAGGAAATAATGTGGGTCTCCCAATTCATGGTATATATGGGGTATATACTTGGTCACAACTGTCGCATATTTCATCATGGTCACAAGTGTCGCTGGGCACATCTGTCGTAATTTCGTTATATATTGCTCTATATTGTATTTGTATGTAAAGAATTCCTTTTAGTAGTACTTACTTTTGGTCTAAATGATAACAGTTGTTTCGACAGATTAGTCCGTTTATTAACTCTGACCGTAACTGCCTATCGGTTAATCAAGGATTGGGTGGTGATGGAGTTTGCACACTGTTACATGTTTTAAAGTATATAAGTACCAACTTGTTGGATCAAGTTGAAGATGATCTAGATTATCGGCTACTAATTACAAGCGGCACAAATAATTAGTAACGCTTGTTTTTACACGAGAAGTAAACTAAACATTTCCCATCGAGACGATCGTGACACCCGTAGTGGCCGGCACCAGAGCCCACCCGATCGTTTTTGGTTCCCGTAGCACTCGGGAAAGCGACACGCGAAACGGGCGTTGGACGCACGCACAAGGCAAATCACACGTTACCACCGCTTGCCATACATTTGGTAGCCGCAATTAACCGTTCTGGCAACTCGGGTGAAATTTGAGTCATTATTTTGGTCTGAGTACGCGCAAAGGTCATGCAACAGTAATTAGGGCTTAAGGATAAACATGGTCTCTATAATTGCGCTACTCTTATTTATGAAAACGGCGGCAAAATATTCATTTCACGCGAAACAACCCAACTCGGATTTTTTTTATCAATGTCCTGCCTCACCTAAAACTGAATTCCATCTGTTTTTGTAACTCAAGTTTCCCACATCCTCTAATAGGGCTCCTACTTCATGTTCTACCTTTAATCATGTATTCATACACAATGCTTTCGCAGGCGATGAGTCATATTGTCTAGTTGTCTTAAAACTACATAAAAATCCAAATTTAAATTTTAGGCTATACTCAACACGAACCCAGCATTACCAACCGAACCCAGCATTACCAACCTAACCCAGCAGTACCAAACGAACCTAGCATTACCAACCTAACAAAGCAGTACCAACCTAACCCAGCATTACCAACCTAACCCAGCAGTACCAACCTAACCCAGCATTACCAAACGAACCTAGCATTACCAACCTAACCCAGCATTACCAACCGAACCTAGCATTACCAACCTAACCCAGCATTACCAACCTAACCCAGCATTACCAACATAACCCAGCATTACCAACCGAACCTAGCATTACCAACCTAACCCAGCATTACCAACCTAACCCAGCATTACCAACCTAACCCAGCATTACCAACCTAGCCCAGCATTACCAACCTAACCCAGCATTACCAACCGAACCTAGCATTACCTACCGAACAAAGCATTACCAACCGAACCCAGCATTACCAACCGAACCTAGCATTTCCAACCGAACCTAGCATTACCTACCTAACCTAGCATTACCAACCGAACCCAGCATTACCAACCAAACCCAGCATTACCAACCGGACCTAGCATTACCAACCGAACCCAGCATTACCAACCGAACCCAGCATTAACAACCGAACCTAGCATTACCAACCTAACCCAGCATTACCAACCAAACCCAGCATTACCAACCGAACCTAGCATTACCAACCGAACCTAGCATTACCAACCGAACCTAGCATTACCAACCGAACCCAGCATTACCAACCGAACCTAGCATTACCAACCGAACCCAGCATTACCAACCGAACCCAGCATTACCAACCGAACCCAGTATTACCAACCGAACCTAGCATTACCAACCGAACCCAGCATTACCAACCAAACCCAGTATTACAAACACGAAACCAGCACTATCAACAGAACCCAGCATTACCAACCTAACCCAGCATTACCAACCGAACCCAGCATTACCAACCGAACCTAGCATTACCAACCAATCCCAGTATTACCAACGGAACCTAGCATTACCAACCGAACCTAGCATTACCAACCGAACCTAGCATTACCAACCGAACCCAGCATTCCCAACCGAACCCAGTATTACAAACACGAACCCAGCACTATCAACAGAACACAGCATTACCAACCGAACCCAGTATTACCAACCTAACCCAGCATTACCTAGTTAACCCAGCATTACAAACTTAACCCAGCATTACTAACCTAACCCAGCATTACCAACCGAACCTAGCATTACCAACCTAACCCAGCATTACCAACCTAACCCAGCATTACCAACCTAACCCAGCATTACCAACCTAACCCAGCATTACCAACCTAACCCAGCATTACCAACCGAACCTAGCATTACCAACCGAACATAGCATTACCAACCGAACCCAGCATTACCAACCAAACCCAGCATTACCAACCGGACCTAGCATTACCAACCGAACCCAGCATTACCAACCGAACCCAGCATTACCAACCGAACCTAGCATTACGAACCAAACCCAGCATAACCAAACGAACCTAGCATTACCAAACGAACCTAGCATTACCAACCTAACCTAGCATTAACAACCGAACCTAGCATTACCAACAGAACACAGCATTACCAACCGAACCCAGTATTACCAACAGAACAAATAATTACAAACACGAACCCAGCATTACCATCTAAACCCAGCATTACCAACCGAACCCAGCATTGCCAACCGAACCCAGCATTACCAACCTAACCCAGCATTACCAACCGAACCCAGCATTACCAACCGAACCTAGCATTACCAACCAATCCCAGTATTAGCAACGGAACCTAGCATTACCAACCGAAACCAGCATTACCAACCGAACCCAGCATTACCAACCGAACCTAGCATTACCAACCGAACCCAGCATTACCAACCAAACCCAGTATTACAAACACGAACCCAGCACTATCAACAGAACACAGCATTACCAACAAAACCCAGTATTACCAACCTAACCCAGCATTACCTACTTAACCCAGCATTACCAACCTAACCCAGCATTACTAACCTAACCCAGCATTACCAACCGAACCTAGCATTACCAACCTAACCCAGCATTACAAACATAACCCAGCATTACCAACCGAACCTAGCAATACCTACCGAACAAAGCATTACCAACCGAACCCAGCATTACCAACCGAACCTAGCATTTCCAACCGAACCTAGCATTACCTACCTAACCTAGCATTACCAACCGAACCCAGCATTACCAACCAAACCCAGCATTACCAACCGGACCTAGCATTACCAACCGAACCCAGCATTACCAACCGAACCCAGCATTACCAACCGAACCTAGCATTACCAATCTAACCCAGCATTACCAACCAAACCCAGTATTACCAACCGAACCTAGCATTACCAACCGAACCCAGCATTACCAACCAAACCCAGTATTACAAACACGAAACCAGCACTATCAACAGAACCCAGCATTACCAACCTAACCCAGCATTACCAACCGAACCCAGCATTACCAACCGAACCCAGTATTACCAACCTAACCCAGCATTACCTACTTAACCCAGCATTACCAACTTAACCCAGCATTACTAACCTAACCCAGCATTACCAACCGAACCTAGCATTACCAACCTAACCCAGCATTACCAACCTAACCCGGCATTACCAACCTAACCCGGCATTACCAACCTAACCCAGCATTACCAACCTAACCCAGCATTACCAACCGAACCTAGCATTACCAACCGAACATAGCATTACCAACCGAACCCAGCATTACCAACCAAACCCAGCATTACCAACCGGACCTAGCATTACCAACCGAACCCAGCATTACCAACCAAACCCAGCATTACCAACCGAACCTAGCATTACGAACCAAACCCAGCATAACCAAACGAACCTAGCATTACCAACCGAACCTAGCATTACCAACCTAACCTAGCATTAACAACCGAACCTAGCATTACCAACAGAACACAGCATTACCAACCGAACCCAGTATTACCAACAGAACAAATAATTACAAACACGAACCCAGCATTACCATCTAAACCCAGCATTACCAACCCAACCCAGCATTGCCAACCGAACCCAGCATTACCAACCTAACCCAGCATTACCAACCGAACCCAGCATTACCAACCGAACCTAGCATTACCAACCAATCCCAGTATTACCAACGGAACCTAGCATTACCAACCGAACCCAGCATTACCAACCGAACCCAGCATTACCAACCGAACCTAGCATTACCAACCGAACCCATCATTACCAACCAAACCCAGTATTACAAACACGAACCCAGCACTATCAACAGAACACAGCATTACCAACCGAACCCAGTATTACCAACCTAACCCAGCATTACCTACTTAACCCAGCATTACCAACCTAACCCAGCATTACTAATCTAACCCAGCATTACCAACCGAACCTAGCATTACCAACCTAACCCAGCATTACAAACATAACCCAGCATTACCAACCTAACCCAGCATTACCAACCTAACCCAGGATTACCAACTTAACCCAGCATTACCAACCTAACCCAGCATTACCAACCGAACCTAGCATTACCAACCTAACCCAGCATTACAAACCTAACCCAGCATTATCAACCGAACCTAGCATTACCAACCTAACCCAGCATTACCAACCTAGCCCGGCATTACCAACCTAACCCAGCATTACCAACCTAACCCAGCATTACCAACCTAACCCAGCATTACCAACCGAACCTAGCATTACCAACCGAACATAGCATTACCAACCGAACCCAGCATTACCAACCAAACCCAGCATTACCAACCGGACCTAGCATTACCAACCGAACCCAGCATTACCAACCGAACCCAGCATTACCAACCGAACCTAGCATTACGAACCAAACCCAGCATAACCAAACGAACCTAGCATTACCAACCGAACCTAGCATTAACAACCGAACCTAGCATTACCAACCGAACCCAGCATTACCAACCGAACCCGGCATTACCAACCGAACCTAGCATTACCAACCGAACCCAGCATTACCAACCAAACCCAGTATTACAAACACGAACCCAGCACTATCAACAGAACACAGCATTACCAACCGAACCCAGTATTACCAACAGAACAAATAATTACAAACACGAACCCAGCATTACCATCTAAACCCAGCATTACCAACCGAACCCAGTATTACCAACCTAACCCAGCATTACCAACCTAACCCAGCATTACCAACCGAACCCAGCATTACCAACCGAACCCGGCATTACCAACCGAACCTAGCATTACCAACCGAACCCAGCATTACCAACCAAACCCAGTATTACAAACACGAACCCAGCACTATCAACAGAACACAGCATTACCAACCGAACCCAGTATTACCAACAGAACAAATAATTACAAACACGAACCCAGCATTACCATCTAAACCCAGCATTACCAACCGAACCCAGTATTACCAACCTAACCCAGCATTACCAACCTAACCCAGCATTACCAACCGAACCCAGTATTACCAACCTAACCCAGCATTGCCAACTAAACTCAGCATTACCAACCTAACCCAGCATTACCATCCAAACCCAGCATTACCAACCGAACCCAGCATTACCAACCGAACCCAGCATTACCAACCTAACCCAGCATTACCAACCAAACCCAGCATTACCAACCGAACCCAGCATTGCCAACCGAACCCAGCATTACCAACCTAACCCAGCATTACCAACCGAACCTAGCATTACCAACCAAACCCAGTATCACCAACCGAACCCAGCATTACCAACCAAACCCAGTATTACAAACTCGAACCCAGCAATATCAACAGAACACAGCATTACCAACCAAATCCAGCATTACCAACCGAACCCAGCATTACCAACCGAACCTAGCATTACCAACCAATCCCAGTATTACCAACGGAACCTAGCATTACCAACCGAACCCAGCATTACCAACCAAACCCAGTATTACAAACACGAACCCAGCACTATCAACAGAACCCAGCATTACCAACCGAACCTAGCATTACCAACCAAACCCAGTATTACCAACCTAACCTAGCATTACCAACCGAACCTAGCATCACCAACCGAACCCAGCATTACCACCCGAACCCAGCATTACCAACCGAACCTAGCATTACCAACCGAACCCAGCATTACCAACCTAACCCAGAATTACCAACCTAACCCAGCATTACCAACCAAACCCAGCATTACCAACCTAACCTAGCATTACCAACCGAACCCAGCATTACCAACCTAACCCAGCATTACCAACTGAACCTAGCATTACCAACCAAACCCAGTATTACCAACTGAACCCAGCATTACCAACCGAACCCAGCATTACCAACCAAACCCAGTATTACAAACACGAACCCAGCACTATCAACAGAACACAGCATTACCAACCGAACCCAGTATTACCAACAGCATTACCATCCAAACCCAGCATTACAAACACGAACCCGGTATTACCAACATAACACAGCATTACAAACACGAACACAGTATTACAAAGACGAACCCATTATTACCCACATAACACAGCATTACAAACACATTATACAAACAAGAAACACAGTATTACAAACACGAACCCAGTATTACCAACAGAACACAGCATTACAAACACGAACACAGTATTACCAACAGAACACAGCATTACAAACACATTATACAAACACGAACACAGTATTACAAACACGAACCCAGTATTACCAACAGAACACAGCATTACAAACACGAACCCAGTATTACCAACATAATACGGCATTACAAACACATTATACAAACACGAACACAGTATTACAAACACGAACCCAGTATTACCAACATATCACAGCATTACAAACACGAACCCAGTATTACCAACTTATAACAGTATTAAAAACACGAACCCAGTATTACCAACAGAACACAGCATTACAAACACGAACACAGTATTACCAACAGAACACAGAATTACAAACACGAACCCAGTATTACCAACATAATACGGCATTACAAACACATTATACAAACACGAACACAGTATTACAAACACGAACCCAGTATTACCAACATATCACAGCATTACAAACACGAACACAGTATTACAAAGACGAACCCAGTATTACCAACATATCACAGCATTACAAACACGAACCCAGTTTTACCAACATATAACAGTATTAAAAACACGAACCCAGTATTACCAACAGAACACAGTATTACAAACACGAACCCAGTATTACCAACATATCACAGTATTACAAACACGAACCCAGTATTACCAACAGAACACAGTATTACAAATACGAACACAGTATTACCAACAGAACACAGCATTACAAACACGAACCCAGTATTACCAACATATCACAGCATTACAAACACATTATACAAACACGAACCCAGTATTACCAACATAATACGGCATTACAAACACATTATACAAACACGAACACAGTATTACAAACACGAACCCTGTATTACCAACATATCACAGCATTACAAACACGAACACAGTATTACAAAGACGAACCCAGTATTAGCAACATATCACAGCATTACAAACACGAACCCAGTATTACCAACATATAACAGTATTAAAAACACGAACCCAGTATTACCAACAGAACACAGTATTACAAACACGAACCCAGTATTACCAACATATCACAGTATTACTAACACGAACCCAGTATTACCAACAGAACACAGTATTACAAACACGAACACAGTATTACCAACAGAATACAGCATTACAAACACGAACACAGTATTACCAACATATCACAGCATTACAAACACATTATACAAACACGAACACAGTATTACAAACACGAACCCTTTATTACAAACATAACACAGCATTACAAACACGAACTCAGTATTACCAACTGAACAGCATTACAAACACCAACCCAGTATTACCAACAGAACACATAATTACCAACAGAACACAGCATTACAAACACGAACCCAGTATTACCAACAAAACACAGCATTAAAAACACCAACCCAGTATTACCAACACGAACCCAACATTATTAACATGAACCTAGCATTACAAAACAAAACCAAGCATTATTAACTGAATCCAGGATTACCAATTATAAATCATAAAGTTGTAAATTACAACACAATTAAACAGAACAGTAAAAAAAAAGGTTAACACAAGTGATATCTATATAGATTTAATTCCTTAAAAGCCTTTTTGATCCTAGAAATATAGGCTGCGTATGTAAATATGTACAATATTACTGCATTAGAATATACGAGCGTACAATAACTACTTTACAGCTCTCATTACGTGCCTCGCATAGAAACACAGATTTTTTTTTATTTTCTGTATTATTTTCTTCAATATTTTCATTTCTGCAATGTAATGCAATTCACCTTGGGACCGTTAGCTGAGGCGTAATTTTTCACAGTGTTACATGCATTTAATTGACGCCCCCAGCTTTGTGCTATCCAATTTCAATTTAGAGCAAAGTATTCTAGAGGCAGAAATGAGTAACTCACTGGAAGGAGCAGTAAAATGGTATATCTAAACATTTATTTTTGTTTACAGCTAATCAGAGTAACACGTTATCTATCGTAACACTCGAATTTGAATTATTGTTGTTCACTGTGTAAAAGATATTTCAAAATGAGCATATGGTAACATAAATAGGTATAACACACACGTTTCTTAGAATACACCCTTATAACGCTATTTTACATTTAGTGAAATACATCGCTGTGTTTATCACGATGGAACCATAGAAACGCTGCAAAACAAAAACAGAAAATGAACGCACCTAATGAACTGCTCTCTGTTCCGCCCGATCAAACCTATTCACGACAACAGAAATTAATGATAGTTTACCTCATTGTTCAAAAAAAAAAACAGAAAATAGTTGAATCTAAATAACGTTTCTGCTCACTTCTTTAAAAACTTTATAAAAAATCGCTTACAGACCACGATTTGCATAATTTATACGCGTGAACGGTTTAAGTCATTAATAACGTAATAAAAAATTGTTTACTAACAACATTTTTAGTTGTTTGTTCATTGATTACGTAATATGCAATACATGCAGAGAGGTTTACAATTTACGTCATTAATAACATAATGGAAAATTGTTTTGCTAACAACATTTCTCGTTGTTTGTTCACTGATTACGTAATATGCATTACATACAGAGAGGTTTACAATTTACGTCATTAATAACGTAATAGAATATTGTTTTGCTAACAACATTTCTCGTTGTTTGTTCACTGATTACGTAATATGCATTACATACAGAGAGGTTTACAATTTACGTCATTAATAACGTAATAGAATATTGTTTTGCTAACAACATTTCTCGTTGTTTGTTCACTGATTACGTAATATGCAATACCTACAGAGAGGTTTACAATTTACGTCATTAATAACGTAATGGAAAATTGTTTTGCTAACAACATTTCTCGTTGTTTGTTCACTGATTACGTAATATGCAATACCTACAGAGAGGTTTACAATTTACGTCATTAATAACGTAATGGAAAATTGTTTTGCTAACAACATTTCTCGTTGTTTGTTCACTGATTACGTAATATGCAATACCTACAGAGAGGTTTACAATTTACGTCATTAAAAACGTAATGGAAAATTGTTTTGCTAACAACATTTCTCGTTGTTTGTTCACTGATTACGTAATATGCAATACCTACAGAGAGATTTACAATTTACGTCATTAATAACGTAATGGAAAATTGTTTTCCTAACAACATTTCTCGTTGTTTGTTCACTGATTACGTAATATGCATTACATACAGAGAGGTTTACAATTTACGTCATTAATAACGTAATGGAAAATTGTTTTGCTAACAACATTTCTCGTTGTTTGTTCACTGAATACGTAATGTGCAATACCTACAGAGAGGTTTACAATTTACGTCATTAATAACGTAATAGAAAATTGTTTTGCTAACAACATTTCTTGTTGTTTGTTCACTGATTACGTAATATGCAATACATGCAGAGAGGTTTACAATTTACGTCATTAATAACGTAATAGGAAATTGTTTTTTTAACAACATTCTTGTTGTTCGTTCACTGATTACGTAATATGCAATACATGCAGAGAGGTTTACAATTTACGTCATTAATAACGTAATAGGAAATTGTTTTTATAACAACATTCTCGTTGTTTGTTCACTGATTACGTAATATGCAATACATACAGAGAGGTTTACAATTTACGTCATTAATAACGTAATGGAAAATTGTTTTGCTAACAACATTTCTCGTTTGTTTGTTCACTGATTACGTAATATGCAATACATGCAGAGAGTTTTACAATTTACGTCATTAATAACGTAATGGAAAATTGTTTTTTTTAACAACATTCTCGTTGTTTGTTCACTGATTACGTAATATGCAATACCTACATAGAGGTTTACAATTTACGTCATTAATAACATAATGGAAAATTGTTTTGCTAACAACATTTCTCGTTGTTTGTTCACTGATTACGTAATGTGCAATACATACAGAGAGGTTTACAATTTACGTCATTAATAACATAATGGAAAATTGTTTTGCTAACAATATTTCGCGTTGTTTGTTCACTGATTACGTAATATGCAATACATGCAGAGAGGTTTACAATTTACGTCATTAATAACGTAATGGAAAATTGTTTTTTTAACAACATTTTTAGTTGTTTGTTCACTGATTACGTAATATGCAATACATACAGAGAGGTTTACAATTTACGTCATTAATAACGTAATAGGAAATTGTTTTTTTAACAACATTCTCGTTGTTTGTTCACTGATTACGTAATATGCAATACCTACATAGAGGTTTACAATTTACGTCATTAATAACATAATGGAAAATTGTTTTGCTAACAACATTTCTCGTTGTTTGTTCACTGATTACGTAATATGCAATACCTACATAGAGGTTTACAATTTACGTCATTAATAACATAATGGAAAATTGTTTTGCTAACAACATTTCTCGTTGTTTGTTCACTGATTACGTAATATGCAATACCTACAGAGAGGTTTACAATTTACGTCATTAATAACGTAATGGAAAATTGTTTTGCTAACAACATTTCTCGTTGTTTGTTCACTGATTACGTAATGTGCAATACCTACATAGAGGTTTACAATTTACGTCATTAATAACGTAATGGAAAATTGTTTTTTCAACAACATTCTCGTTGTTTGTTCACTGATTACGTAATATGCAATACATACAGAGAGGTTTACAATTTACGTCATTAATAACGTAATAGGAAATTGTTTTTTCAACAACATTCTCGTTGTTTGTTCACTGATTACGTAATATGCAATACCTACAGAGAGGTTTACAATTTACGTCATTAATAACGTAATAGGAAATTGTTTTTTCAACAACATTCTCGTTGTTTGTTCACTGATTACGTAATATGCATTACATACAGAGAGGTTTACAATTTACGTCATTAATAACGTAATAGAATATTGTTTTGCTAACAACATTTCTCGTTGTTTGTTCACTGATTACGTAATATGCAATACCTACAGAGAGGTTTACAATTTACGTCATTAATAACGTAATGGAAAATTGTTTTGCTAACAACATTTCTCGTTGTTTGTTCACTGATTACGTAATATGCAATACCTACAGAGAGGTTTACAATTTACGTCATTAATAACGTAATGGAAAATTGTTTTGCTAACAACATTTCTCGTTGTTTGTTCACTGATTACGTAATATGCAATACCTACAGAGAGGTTTACAATTTACGTCATTAAAAACGTAATGGAAAATTGTTTTGCTAACAACATTTCTCGTTGTTTGTTCACTGATTACGTAATATGCAATACCTACAGAGAGATTTACAATTTACGTCATTAATAACGTAATGGAAAATTGTTTTCCTAACAACATTTCTCGTTGTTTGTTCACTGATTACGTAATATGCATTACATACAGAGAGGTTTACAATTTACGTCATTAATAACGTAATGGAAAATTGTTTTGCTAACAACATTTCTCGTTGTTTGTTCACTGAATACGTAATGTGCAATACCTACAGAGAGGTTTACAATTTACGTCATTAATAACGTAATAGAAAATTGTTTTGCTAACAACATTTCTTGTTGTTTGTTCACTGATTACGTAATATGCAATACATGCAGAGAGGTTTACAATTTACGTCATTAATAACGTAATAGGAAATTGTTTTTTTAACAAAATTCTTGTTGTTCGTTCACTGATTACGTAATATGCAATACATGCAGAGAGGTTTACAATTTACGTCATTAATAACGTAATGGAAAATTGTTTTGCTAACAACATTTCTCGTTGTTTGTTCACTGATTACGTAATATGCAATACCTACAGAGAGGTTTACAATTTACGTCATTAATAACGTAATGGAAAATTGTTTTGCTAACAACATTTCTCGTTTGTTTGTTCACTGATTACGTAATATGCAATACATGCAGAGAGTTTTACAATTTACGTCATTAATAACGTAATGGAAAATTGTTTTTTTTAACAACATTCTCGTTGTTTGTTCACTGATTACGTAATATGCAATACCTACATAGAGGTTTACAATTTACGTCATTAATAACATAATGGAAAATTGTTTTGCTAACAACATTTCTCGTTGTTTGTTCACTGATTACGTAATGTGCAATACATACAGAGAGGTTTACAATTTACGTCATTAATAACATAATGGAAAATTGTTTTGCTAACAATATTTCGCGTTGTTTGTTCACTGATTACGTAATATGCAATACATGCAGAGAGGTTTACAATTTACGTCATTAATAACGTAATGGAAAATTGTTTTTTTAACAACATTTTTAGTTGTTTGTTCACTGATTACGTAATATGCAATACATACAGAGAGGTTTACAATTTACGTCATTAATAACGTAATAGGAAATTGTTTTTTTAACAACATTCTCGTTGTTTGTTCACTGATTACGTAATATGCAATACCTACATAGAGGTTTACAATTTACGTCATTAATAACATAATGGAAAATTGTTTTGCTAACAACATTTCTCGTTGTTTGTTCACTGATTACGTAATATGCAATACCTACATAGAGGTTTACAATTTACGTCATTAATAACATAATGGAAAATGGTTTTGCTAACAACATTTCTCGTTGTTTGTTCACTGATTACGTAATATGCAATACCTACAGAGAGGTTTACAATTTACGTCATTAATAACGTAATGGAAAATTGTTTTGCTAACAACATTTCTCGTTGTTTGTTCACTGATTACGTAATGTGCAATACCTACATAGAGGTTTACAATTTACGTCATTAATAACGTAATGGAAAATTGTTTTTTCAACAACATTCTCGTTGTTTGTTCACTGATTACGTAATATGCAATACATACAGAGAGGTTTACAATTTACGTCATTAATAACGTAATAGGAAATTGTTTTTTCAACAACATTCTCGTTGTTTGTTCACTGATTACGTAATATGCAATACCTACAGAGAGGTTTACAATTTACGTCATTAATAACGTAATAGGAAATTGTTTTTTCAACAACATTCTCGTTGTTTGTTCACTGATTACGTAATATGCAATACCTACAGAGAGGTTTATAATTTACGTCATTAATAACATAATGGAAAATTGTTTTGCTAACAATATTTCTCGTTGTTTGTTCACTGATTACGTAATATGCAATACATGCAGAGAGGTTTACAATTTACGTCATTAATAACGTAATGGAAAATTGTTTTTTTAACAACATTTTTAGTTGTTTGTTCACTGATTACGTAATATGCAATACATACAGAGAGGTTTACAATTTACGTCATTAATAACGTAATAGGAAATTGTTTTTTTAACAACATTCTCGTTGTTTGTTCACTGATTACGTAATATGCAATACCTACATAGAGGTTTACAATTTACGTCATTAATAACATAATGGAAAATTGTTTTGCTAACAACATTTCTCGTTGTTTGTTCACTGATTACGTAATGTGCAATACATACAGAGAGGTTTACAATTTACGTCATTAATAACATAATGGAAAATTGTTTTGCTAACAACATTTCTCGTTGTTTGTTCACTGATTACGTAATATGCAATACCTACATAGAGGTTTACAATTTACGTCATTAATAACATAATGGAAAATTGTTTTGCTAACAACATTTCTCGTTGTTTGTTCACTGATTACGTAATATGCAATACCTACAGAGAGGTTTACAATTTACGTCATTAATAACATAATGGAAAATTGTTTTGCTAACAACATTTCTCGTTGTTTGTTCACTGATTACGTAATATGCAATACCTACAGAGAGGTTTACAATTTACGTCATTAATAACGTAATGGAAAATTGTTTTGCTAACAACATTTCTCGTTGTTTGTTCACTGATTACGTAATATGCAATACATACAGAGAGGTTTACAATTTACGTCATTAATAACGTAATAGGAAATTGTTTTTTCAACAACATTCTCGTTGTTTGTTCACTGATTACGTAATATGCAATACCTACAGAGAGGTTTACAATTTACGTCATTAATAACGTAATAGGAAATTGTTTTTTCAACAACATTCTCGTGTTTGTTCACTGATTACGTAATATGCAATACCTACAGAGAGGTTTACAATTTACGTCATTAATAACGTAATAGGAAATTGTTTTTTCAACAACATTCTCGTTGTTTGTTCACTGATTACGTAATATGCAATACCTACAGAGAGGTTTACAATTTACGTCATTAATAACGTAATGGAAAATTGTTTTCTCAACAACATTCTCGTTGTTTGTTCACTGATTACGTAATATGCAATACATACAGAGAGGTTTACAATTTACATCATTAATAACGTAATAGGAAATTGTTTTTTCAACAACATTCTCGTTGTTTGTTCACTGATTACGTAATATGCAATACATACAGACAGGTTTACAATTTACGTCATTAATAACGTAATAGGAAATTGTTTTTTCAACAACATTCTCGTTGTTTGTTCACTGATTACGTAATATGCAATACATACAGAGAGGTTTACAATTTACGTCATTAATAACGTAATAGGAAATTGTTTTTTCAACAACATTCTCGTTGTTTGTTCACTGATTACGTAATATGCAATACATACAGAGAGGTTTACAATTTACGTCATTAATAACGTAATAGGAAATTGTTTTTTCAACAACATTCTCGTTGTTTGTTCACTGATTACGTAATATGCAATACCTACAGAGAGGTTTACAATTTACGTCATTAATAACGTAATAGGAAATTGTTTTTTCAACAACATTCTCGTTGTTTGTTCACTGATTACGTAATATGCAATACATACAGAGAGGTTTACAATTTACGTCATTAATAACGTAATAGGAAATTGTTTTGCTAACAACATTTCTCGTTGTTTGTTCACTGATTACGTAATATGCAATACATACAGAGAGGTTTACAATTTACGTCATTAATAACATAATAGAAAATTGTTTTGCTAACAACATTTCTCGTAGTTTGTTCACTGATTACGTAATATGCATTACATACAGAGAGGTTTACAATTTACGTCATTAATAACGTAATAAATCCGTTTATTAACAATGTTTTACATTATTTGTTCATTGAGAAGGTATTGGACAATATATGTGGGGGTTTACGGTTCAGTCACTATGACGTTATAGAAAACTGTTTAATAACTGAATATGTGTTCACTGATAACGTTTATTCTATGGAATATTTACGGTTTACGTAATTAATGACGTCATTTAAAACCGTTTATTAACAATGTTTTACATTATTTGTTCATTGATAAGGTATTGGACAATATATGTGGGGGTTTACGGTTCAGTCACTATGACGTTATAGAAAACTGTTTAATAACTGAATATGTGTTCACTGATAAACGTTTATTCTATGGAATATTTACGGTTTACGTAATTAATGACGTCATTTAAATCCGTTTATTAACAATGTTTTACATTATTTGTTCATTGATAAGGTATTGGACAATATATGTGGGGGTTTACGGTTCAGTCACTATGACGTTATAGAAAACTGTTTAATAACTGAATATGTGTTCACTGATAACGTTTATTCTATGGAATATTTACGGTTTACGTAATTAATGACGTCATTTAAATCCGTTTATTAACAATGTTTTACATTATTTGTTCATTGATAAGGTATTGGACAATATATGTGGGGGTTTACGGTTCAGTCACTATGACGTTATAGAAAACTGTTTAATAACTGAATATGTGTTCACTGATAACGTTTATTCTGTGGAATATTTACGGTTTACGTAATTAATGACGTCATTTAAATCCGTTTATTAACAATGTTTTACATTATTTGTTCATTGATAAGGTATTGGACAATATATGTGGGGGTTTACGGTTCAGTCACTATGACGTTATAGAAAACTGTTTAATAACTGAATATGTGTTCACTGATAACGTTTATTCTATGGAATATTTACGGTTTACGTAATTAATGACGTCATTTAAATCCGTTTATTAACAATGTTTTACATTATTTGTTCATTGATAAGGTATTGGACAATATATGTGGGGGTTTACGGTTCAGTCACTATGATGTTATAGAAAACTGTTTAATAACTGAATATGTGTTCACTGATAACGTTTATTCTGTGGAATATTTACGGTTTACGTAATTAATGACGTCATTTAAATCCGTTTATTAACAATGTTTTACATTATTTGTTCATTGATAAGGTATTGGACAATATATGTGGGGGTTTACGGTTCAGTCACTATGACGTTATAGAAAACTGTTTAATAACTGAATATGTGTTCACTGATAACGTTTATTCTATGGAATATTTACGGTTTACGTAATTAATGACGTCATTTAAATCCGTTTATTAACAATGTTTTACATTATTTGTTCATTGATAAGGTATTGGACAATATATGTGGGGGTTTACGGTTCAGTCACTATGACGTTATAGAAAACTGTTTAATAACTGAATATGTGTTCACTGATAACGTTTATTCTATGGAATATTTACGGTTTACGTAATTAATGACGTCATTTAAATCCGTTTATTAACAATGTTTTACATTATTTGTTCATTGATAAGGTATTGGACAATATATGTGGGGGTTTACGGTTCAGTCACTATGACGTTATAGAAAACTGTTTAATAACTGAATATGTGTTCACTGATAACGTTTATTCTATGGAATATTTACGGTTTACGTAATTAATGACGTCATTTAAATCCGTTTATTAACAATGTTTTACATTATTTGTTCATTGATAAGGTATTGGACAATATATGTGGGGGTTTACGGTTCAGTCACTATGACGTTATAGAAAACTGTTTAATAACTGAATATGTGTTCTCTGATAACGTTTGTTCTATGGAATATTTACGGTTTACATAATTAATGACGTCATTTAAATCCGTTTATTAACAATGTTTTACATTATTTGGTCATTGATAAGGTATTCGACAATATATGTGGGGGTTTACGGTTCAGTCACTATGACGTTATAGAAAACTGTTTAATAACTGAATATGTGTTCACTGATAACGTTTATTCTATGGAATATTTACGGTTTACGTAATTAATGACGTCATTTATATCCGTTTATTAACAATGTTTTACATTATTTGTTCATTGATAAGGTATTGGACAATATATGTGGGGGTTTACGGTTCAGTCACTATGACGTTATAGAAAACTGTTTAATAACTGAATATGTGTTCACTGATAACGTTTATTCTATGGAATATTTACGGTTTACGTAATTAATGACGTCATTTAAATCCGTTTATTAACAATGTTTTACATTATTTGGTCATTGATAAGGTATTCGACAATATATGTGGGGGTTTACGGTTCAGTCACTATGACGTTATAGAAAACTGTTTAATAACTGAATATGTGTTCACTGATAACGTTTATTCTATGGAATATTTACGGTTTACGTAATTAATGACGTCATTTAAATCCGTTTATTAACAATGTTTTACATTATTTGTTCATTGATAAGGTATTGGACAATATATGTGGGGGTTTACGGTTCAGTCACTATGACGTTATAGAAAAATGTTTAATAACTGAATATGTGTTCACTGATAACGTTTATTCTATGGAATATTTACGGTTTACGTAATTAATGACGTCATTTAAATCCGTTTATTAACAATGTTTTACATTATTTGTTCATTGATAAGGTATTGGACAATATATGTGGGGGTTTACGGTTCAGTCACTATGACGTTATAGAAAACTGTTTAATAACTGAATATGTGTTCACTGATAACGTTTATTCTATGGAATATTTACGTTTTACGTAATTAATGACGTCATTTAAATCCGTTTATTAACAATGTTTTACATTATTTGTTCATTGATAAGGTATTGGACAATATATGTGGGGGTTTACGGTTCAGTCACTATGATGTTATAGAAAACTGTTTAATAACTGAATATGTGTTCACTGATAACGTTTATTCTATTGAATATTTACGGTTCACATAATATAAATCGTAATATAAATTACATACGATGTTCCACTTAATTGAAGACATACGTACAGTTCCTGTAAAGAAAACGTTACCCTTCACTTCAGCGATTCTGTAATATAAATTACATATGATGTTCCACTTAATTGAAGACATACGTACAGTTCCTGTAAAGAAAACGTTACCCTTCACTTCAGCGATTCTGTAATATAAATTACATTCGATGTTCCACTTAATTGAAGACATACGTACAGTTCCTGTAAAGAAAACGTTACCCTTCACTTCAGCGATTCTGTAATATAAATTACATATGATGTTCCACTTAATTGAAGACATACGTACAGTTCCTGTAAAGAAAACGTTACCCTTCACTTCAGCGATTCTGTAATATAAATTACATTCGATGTTCCTCTTAATTGAAGACATACGTACAGTTCCTGTAAAGAAAACGTTACCCTTCACTTCAGCGATTCTGTAATAGAAATTACATACGATGTTCCACTTAATTGAAGACATACGTACAGTTCCTGTAAAGAAAACGTTACCCTTCACTTCAGCGATTCTGTAATAGAAATTACATACGATGTTCCACTTAATTGAAGACATACGTACAGTTCCTGTAAAGAAAACGTTACCCTTCACTTCAGCGATTCTGCAATAGAAATTACATTCGATGTTACTGCAATATCAGTAAAAACGTAATAGATAATTATAATTAAATAATACTTAACTAAGTGAATACTCAAGAGCTTACTTACTGACGTGTTTTGAAACAATCGTTCCTTTTACGAAGCTAAGCCTCTATTCCGTAGAAACGTTCCTCTGCTTCGTAAAAGGAACGATTGTTTCGAAACGCTACAGCAAGTAAACCCTTACGTATTCACTTAGTTAAGTATTATTTAATTATAGTTTAATCAGTGAATTCAAGATGATTACAACAACTAACTTTAATAGATAATTGTTTACAAACGCTGTTTGCTTCTTGTTGACAACGTCATAGGTTGGTGATGTTCTTTGGAAACGACCGCCTGGCCTTACCAAAGGTAGCTAAACTCATAACTTCCCGAATTTCGGATTGTTTAGACAAGTCAGTACCCAAATCCTGCCGCCGATCCGTTCGTCCCGTTTCTACGAGATACCGTAATTATATCTCATGACCGCGATATTATTAACCGTCATTTAATAATATATTTTTATGAGTACAAATTATACCGCTTTAAGTAAATTATATTTTATAGCGCTGCTATTCCTCTAGTCGGCTGTAGGAATTGTAAGATTTTCCTAACTTGTTTTCGCAATTATAGAGCGATTCATATGTTAATGCGCTCTCCTTAACATATTCAATTTTATTTTACAATATTTAAATCACAAGTTAATTGCCCGGCTGAGGGTCAGCAACTCCGCTTGCGATACAATTTCCATTTTTGTTCTTCTTCATTATTTATCGAGACGAGATCTCGCCCGATAGAGTCAAATTGAATTTGTTTTGTAATTTATAAACAAATTAGTTTTACGGCGAGTACGTTTTTATTTGTTACGGCCGTGGTTCTGGCATTGGCTATTACTGTGTGGTGACAATGGTTCTGGCATTGGCTATTACTGTGTGGTGACAATGGTTCTGGCATTGGCTATTACTGTGTGGTGACAATGGTTCTGGCATTGGCTATTACTGTGTGGTGACAATGATTCTGGCATTGGCTAATTCTGTGTGGTGACAGTGGTTCTGGCAATGGCTAATTCTGTGCGGTGACAGCGGTTCTGGCATTTTCTAATTCTGTGTGGTGACAATGATTCTGGCATTGGCTGTGTCAGTGTGATTACAATAGTCTGGCATTTACTCTGTCTATGGGGTGGCAATAGTTCTGGAATTGGCTATTACAATGTGGTGACAATATTTTTGGGATTGCCTATTATTGTGTAATGACAATAGTTTTGCCATTGGCCATTACTGTGTGGTGACATAGTTCTGACATTGGATATTACTGTGTGGTGACTATACTTGTGGTAGTAGCTATTACTGTGTTGTGTCAATAGTTCTGGCTTTGGCTATTAATGAGTGGTGACAATAATTCTGGCATTGGCTATTACTGTGTGGTGACAATGGTTCTGGCATTGGCTATTACTGTGTGGTGACAATGGTTCTGGCATTGGCTATTACTGTGTGGTGACAATGATTCTGGCATTGGCTAATTCTGTGTGGTGACAGTGGTTCTGGCAATGGCTAATTCTGTGCGGTGACAGCGGTTCTGGCATTTTCTAATTCTGTGTGGTGACAATGATTCTGGCATTGGCTGTGTCAGTGTGATTACAATAGTCTGGCATTTACTCTGTCTATGGGATGGCAATAGTTCTGGAATTGGCTATTACAATGTGGTGACAATATTTTTGGGATTGCCTATTATTGTGTAATGACAATAGTTTTGCCATTGGCCATTACTGTGTGGTGACATAGTTCTGACATTGGATATTACTGTGTGGTGACTATACTTGTGGTAGTAGCTATTACTGTGTTGTGTCAATAGTTCTGGCTTTGGCTATTAATGAGTGGTGACAATAATTCTGGCATTGGCTATTACTGTGTGGTGACAATGGTTCTGGCATTGGCTATTACTGTGTGGTGACAATGGTTCTGGCATTGGCTATTACTGTGTGGTGACAATGATTCTGGCATTGGCTAATTCTGTGTGGTGACAGTGGTTCTGGCAATGGCTAATTCTGTGCGGTGACAGCGGTTCTGGCATTTTCTAATTCTGTGTGGTGACAATGATTCTGGCATTGGCTGTGTCAGTGTGATTACAATAGTCTGGCATTTACTCTGTCTATGGGATGGCAATAGTTCTGGAATTGGCTATTACAATGTGGTGACAATATTTTTGGGATTGCCTATTATTGTGTAATGACAATAGTTTTGCCATTGGCCATTACTGTGTGGTGACATAGTTCTGACATTGGATATTACTGTGTGGTGACTATACTTGTGGTAGTAGCTATTACTGTGTTGTGTCAATAGTTCTGGCTTTGGCTATTAATGAGTGGTGACAATAATTCTGGCATTGGCTATTACTGTGTGGTGACAATGGTTCTGGCATTGGCTATTACTGTGTGGTGACAATGGTTCTGGCATTGGCTATTACTGTGTGGTGACAATGGTTCTGGCATTGGCTAATTCTGTGTGGTGACAGTGGTTCTGGCAATGGCTAATTCTGTGTGGTGACAGCGGTTCTGGCATTTTCTAATTCTGTGTGGTGACAATGATTCTGGCATTGGCTGTGTCAGTGTGATTACAATAGTCTGGCATTTACTCTGTCTATGGGGTGACAATAGTTCTGGAATTGGCTATTACAATGTGGTGACAATATTTCTGGGATTGCCTATTATTGTGTAATGACAATAGTTTTGCCATTGGCCATGACTGTGTGGTGACATAGTTCTGACATTGGATATTACTGTGTGGTGACTATACTTGTGGTAGTAGCTATTACTGTGTTGTGTCAATAGTTCTGGCTTTGGCTATTAATGAGTGGTGACAATAATTCTGACATTGACTATTACTATGTGGTGAGATAGTTTTGGCATTTCCTATTACTGTGTAGTGACAATAGTTCTGCCATTGATTATTACTGTGTGGTGTCAATACTTCTGACAGTGGTCATTAGTGTGGGATGACAATAGTTCTAGCTCTTGACTATTACTGTGTGGTGACAACTGTTGTGGCATTGCCAATTGCTATGTGGTGACATAGTTCTGGCATTGACTATTACTATGTGGAGAGATAGCTCTGGCATTGGCTATTTCTGTGTATTGATAATAGTTCTGCCATTTATTAATACTGTGTGGTATCAATACTTCTGACAGTGGTCGTTAGTGTGGGATGACAATAGTTCTGGCTCTGACAATTGTATGGTGACAATTGTTGTGGCATTGGCTATTGGTTTGTGGTGAGAGTAGTTGTGTCATTGGATTTTGCCATGTGGTGACAATAGTTCTGACAACGACATCTACTATGTGCTGACAGTAGTTTTGGCATTGGCTAATGTGGTAAGCATACTTCTGGCATAGGCCATTGCTATGTGGTGATAATAGTTGTAGCATTGGCTGTTACTGTTTGATGACAATAGTTCTTGTATTGGCTATTACTTCGTGGTGACAATAGTTCTGTCATGGATTATTTTTACTTGGTGGTAATATTTCTGGCTCCTGCAATTCTTGTGTGGTGACAATAGTTATAGTATTGCTTATAACTTAGTGGTAACAATAGTTCTGGCATTGGTTATTTTCACGTGGTGGTAATATCTCTGACTCTGGCAATTCCTGTATGGTGACAGTTTAAGCTAATGTACGTCTCACTAATAATGCCTGCTTTATTTCGTGACTATTCGTGACAAAGATTTATCTTCAAAGGGATAATATTCAAATTAGATCGAATTACTACAATAGTTATAAAATAATAAATCTAGCTTAACATTTGATTGGCAATACAAATTTACGCATACTAGAAATCGGTAATATTGGTTTAAATTCAAAGAAGATTTACATATATGCACACTTTCGTATTAGATCCAATTTCTTAATGTATTCTATCTACATTTATGACAGTTTATAAGTCGTTATGTCAGTTTAATTTCAATTTATCTTGGTGACATCAGAGGGATTTGTTGTAATTATTTCCAATATAATTCCTCATAAACATTTATCACTGTCGTCCTGAGTCATCTCAGCACTAATTGCGTAATATAACTAAGTTTTTATTTTTAATTATTTTAAAATGAAGCCAACTCGTGCATTATAATTTTCCACAATGTAGCCGTGAGAGTGTGGAAGTATATGATTCACAGTTTCAAGTCAATGTCATTGTACAGGTTCCCCACCCTGAGTTTGCTACTTTCGCAGCAATTTACTCACTTTAGGGCTTCACCGACGATGACCAGGCGGTTTGCTTATAAGGTTCTGTGATTATAAGTCACGGGACGCTTGTAGGAAAGATTTGCTTATAATTATATTACTATATTTCTAGTTTATGCTTGGATACAAACTGCTGGAAATGCCTTGGAACGAAGTCGAGCTTCTAAAGAAATGCTCACTTTAGAATGTCACAACAACGGACCGAAACGCAACTCGTACGAAGAGTTCTCCCGGCTCAGAGTTAGGCTAAAAAATTATATAGTTAAAAATCGCATCAGAATCGCAGGAGGTTACAATCTTTAAAATGAGAAGTAAGTTTTAAACTATGAGAAGTGAATTTAAACTATAGTGTTTTGGAGTAACGTTTGATTACGTTATAGTATAGGAAACCTAACAAAGCTAACGTTCCTATCAGAAGACAGTTCACCGGAATAATATTTGGCCCACCTGAATGACACTTGACCGGAACGACAATTTACCGGATTTAATTTTACTGGAACGACATTTACCCGAATCACACTTCCGGGATTCATTTTCCATAATGTGATTTAACCGGAAGGACGTTTACAAGAATAACACTTGACCGGAACGAAAATTTACCGGAATTAATTTGACCGGAGGGTAATTAACCGGAAGGACGTTTACCGGAATAACACTTACCCGGAACGACAATTTACCGGAATTCATTTAACCGGAGGGTAATTAACCGGAAGGACGTTTACAAGAATAACACTTGACCGGAACGAAAATTTACCGGATTTAATTTTACTGGAACGACATTTACCCGAATCACACTTGACCAGAACGACAATTCTGAAGAATTCATTGGACTGTAACGACAATTTACAAGAATTAACTTGACTAGAACAACAATTAACAGGAATTCACTTGGTCGTATGGTAATTTACCGAAATAAGATTGTAGCAATAACAAAACATCAGAATGACGTTTACCGGAATAACACATGACCGGAACGACAATTTACCGGAATTCACTTGACCGGAAGGATGTTTATCAGAATAACATTTGACCTGAACAACAATTTACAGGAATATATTTGGCCGGAAGGCAATTAACCGAAAGGACGTTTACCGGAATAACACTTGACCAGAACAACAATTAATAGGAATTCACTTGGTCGGATGGCAATTTACCGAAATACGATTGTAGCAATAACAATTAACCGCAATGTAGTTTACCAGAATAACATTTGACCGGAACGACAATTTACCGGGATTCATTTGACCATAAGGTGATTTAACCGGAAGGACGTTTACAAGAATAACACTTGACCGGAACGGAAATTTACCGGAATTAATTTGACCGGAGGGTAATTAACCGGAAGGACGTTTACCGTAATAACACTTACCCGGAACGAAAATTTACCGGAATTAATTTGACCGGAGGGTAATTAACCGGAAGGACGTTTACCGTAATAACACTTACCCGGAACGAAAATTTACCGGAATTAATTTGACCGGAGGGTAATTAACCGGAAGGACGTTTACCGTAATAACACTTACCCGGAACGAAAATTTACCGGAATTAATTTGACCGGAGGGTAATTAACCGGAAGGACGTTTACCAGAATAACACTTACCCGGAACGAAAATTTACCGGAATTAATTTGACCGGAGGGTAATTAACTGGAAGGACGTTTACCAGAATAACACTTACCCGGAACGAAAATTTACCGGAATTAATTTGACCGGAGGGTAATTAACCGGAAGGACGTTTACCGTAATAACACTTACCCGGAACGAAAATTTACCGGAATTAATTTGACCGGAGGGTAATTAACCGGAAGGACGTTTACCGTAATAACACTTACCCGGAACGAAAATTTACCGGAATTAATTTGACCGGAGGGTAATTAACCGGAAGGACGTTTACCAGAATAACACTTACCCGGAACGAAAATTTACCGGAATTAATTTGACCGGAGGGTAATTAACCGGAAGGACGTTTACAAGAATAACACTTGACCGGAACGAAAATTTACCGGATTTAATTTTACTGGAACGACATTTACCCGAATCACACTTGACCAGAACGACAATTCTGAAGAATTCATTGGACTGTAACGACAATTTACAAGAATTAACTTGACTAGAACAACAATTAACAGGAATTCACTTGGTCGTATGGTAATTTACCGAAATAAGATTGTAGCAATAACAAAACATCAGAATGACGTTTACCGGAATAACACATGACCGGAACGACAATTTACCGGAATTCACTTGACCGGAAGGATGTTTATCAGAATAACATTTGACCTGAACAACAATTTACAGGAATATATTTGGCCGGAAGGCAATTAACCGAAAGGACGTTTACCGGAATAACACTTGACCAGAACAACAATTAATAGGAATTCACTTGGTCGGATGGCAATTTACCGAAATACGATTGTAGCAATAACAATTAACCGCAATGTAGTTTACCAGAATAACATTTGACCGGAACGACAATTTACCGGGATTCATTTGACCATAAGGTGATTTAACCGGAAGGACGTTTACAAGAATAACACTTGACCGGAACGGAAATTTACCGGAATTAATTTGACCGGAGGGTAATTAACCGGAAGGACGTTTACCGTAATAACACTTACCCGGAACGAAAATTTACCGGAATTAATTTGACCGGAGGGTAATTAACCGGAAGGACGTTTACCGTAATAACACTTACCCGGAACGAAAATTTACCGGAATTAATTTGACCGGAGGGTAATTAACCGGAAGGACGTTTACCGTAATAACACTTACCCGGAACGAAAATTTACCGGAATTAATTTGACCGGAGGGTAATTAACCGGAAGGACGTTTACCAGAATAACACTTACCCGGAACGAAAATTTACCGGAATTAATTTGACCGGAGGGTAATTAACTGGAAGGACGTTTACCAGAATAACACTTACCCGGAACGAAAATTTACCGGAATTAATTTGACCGGAGGGTAATTAACCGGAAGGACGTTTACCGTAATAACACTTACCCGGAACGAAAATTTACCGGAATTAATTTGACCGGAGGGTAATTAACCGGAAGGACGTTTACCGTAATAACACTTACCCGGAACGAAAATTTACCGGAATTAATTTGACCGGAGGGTAATTAACCGGAAGGACGTTTACCAGAATAACACTTACCCGGAACGAAAATTTACCGGAATTAATTTGACCGGAGGGTAATTAACCGGAAGGACGTTTACAAGAATAACACTTGACCGGAACGAAAATTTACCGGATTTAATTTTACTGGAACGACATTTACCCGAATCACACTTGACCAGAACGACAATTCTGAAGAATTCATTGGACTGTAACGACAATTTACAAGAATTAACTTGACTAGAACAACAATTAACAGGAATTCACTTGGTCGTATGGTAATTTACCGAAATAAGATTGTAGCAATAACAAAACATCAGAATGACGTTTACCGGAATAACACATGACCGGAACGACAATTTACCGGAATTCACTTGACCGGAAGGATGTTTATCAGAATAACATTTGACCTGAACAACAATTTACAGGAATATATTTGGCCGGAAGGCAATTAACCGAAAGGACGTTTACCAGAATAACATTTGACCGGAACGACAATTTACCGGGATTCATTTGACCATAAGGTGATTTAACCGGAAGGACGTTTACAAGAATAACACTTGACCGGAACGAAAATTTACCGGAATTAATTTGACCGGAGGGTAATTAACCGGAAGGACGTTTACCGGAATAACACTTACCCGGAACGAAAATTTACCGGAATTAATTTGACCGGAGGGTAATTAACCGGAAGGACGTTTACCGTAATAACACTTACCCGGAACGAAAATTTACCGGAATTAATTTGACCGGAGGGTAATTAACCGGAAGGACGTTTACCGTAATAACACTTACCCGGAACGAAAATTTACCGGAATTAATTTGACCGGAGGGTAATTAACCGGAAGGACGTTTACCAGAATAACACTTACCCGGAACGAAAATTTACCGGAATTAATTTGACCGGAGGGTAATTAACTGGAAGGACGTTTACCAGAATAACACTTACCCGGAACGAAAATTTACCGGAATTAATTTGACCGGAGGGTAATTAACCGGAAGGACGTTTACCGTAATAACACTTATCCGGAACGAAAATTTACCGGAATTAATTTGACCGGAGGGTAATTAACCGGAAGGACGTTTACCGTAATAACACTTACCCGGAACGAAAATTTACCGGAATTAATTTGACCGGAGGGTAATTAACCGGAAGGACGTTTACCAGAATAACACTTACCCGGAACGAAAATTTACCGGAATTAATTTGACCGGAGGGTAATTAACCGGAAGGACGTTTACCGTAATAACACTTACCCGGAACGAAAATTTACCGGAATTAATTTGACCGGAGGGTAATTAACCGGAAGGACGTTTACCGTAATAACACTTACCCGGAACGAAAATTTACCGGAATTAATTTGACCGGAGGGTAATTAACCGGAAGGACGTTTACCGTAATAACACTTACCCGGAACGAAAATTTACCGGAATTAATTTGACCGGAGGGTAATTAACCGGAAGGACGTTTACCGTAATAACACTTGACCGGAACGACATTTTACCGGATTTAATTTTACTGGAACGACATTTACCGGAATCACACTTGACCAGAACGACAATTCTGAAGAATTCATTGGACTGTAACGACAATTTACAAGAATTAACTTGACTAGAACAACAATTAACAGGAATTCACTTGGTCGTATGGTAATTTACCGAAATAAGATTGTAGCAATAACAAAACACCAGAATGACGTTTACCGGAATAACACATGACCGGAACGACAATTTACCGGAATTCACTTGACCGGAAGGATGTTTATCAGAATAACATTTGACCTGAACAACAATTTACAGGAATATATTTGGCCGGAAGGCAATTAACCGAAAGGAAGTTTACCGGAATAACACTTGACCAGAACAACAATTAATAGGAATTCACTTGGTCGGATGGCAATTTACCGAAATACGATTGTAGCAATAACAATTAACCGCAATGTAGTTTACCAGAATAACATTTGACCGGAACGACAATTTACCGGGATTCATTTGACCATAAGGTGATTTAACCGGAAGGACGTTTACAGAAATACGTTTACAGGAATGACAATTAACTGGAATACGTTTATTGGAATAACAGTTGACTGTCAGACACTGACAGAAGTGGGGGTTTGGTGGCCTCCTCATCAGACGGCAGTTAAAGCAGATTAAGTAATATATGTTTCTAATTTTATAATTTAGAGTTTAAGTTGATGAACCATTCGTAATGCATGTTTCTTATTTTATATTTTATTTACAGTTATAACTGATGAGCTATCGTTATGTTTATTTGTTTTCTTATTTTTATATTTTCTATGAAACCCAGTAAACTCTCGCTGTTGATAATCGATTTCCATTACATACTCGTAGTTCCCAAAAAGCTCACTTAACTTAACTATACTTGTTGTAATGATTCTTTTTACTATTTCCAGAAAGACCTATAGTCTATCATGATTTTACAAACTACTTTTGATACGTTTAGCTGAAAGTCATTTGTATAATTGGTTCTTCTTTAGTCGCTAAACACTTTCAAAACACTTGCTCATATAATCCGAACCTCCCAACCACGATGTTTTTTTTTTCAAATGCCCAAAGATGGGTTCCTGTAAAGCCTACGCAAATATGCCTCATTGAAACGCGGCATGAAGTCCTTTTGTGCGAACGGCTAAAGCACTGTAAACTACCTTAGACCCGACTTCCACTAAAAGCCGCCCATAAATATTTTCCTTGCTATTATACCAATTATACGTAACAAAGTAACAGTAAACCTGCGCAAAGCAGACTTCAAACACGGAGTAACAAATTAAAATTGTTTTATCTGTGTTCGTGTTACATTGAATAGAATTAGAGACAAGCCTGTGTGTTTTACGATATAATTACCTTAGGAATGTTGAGTAGCAGTGCGGTACTGTGCCGTAACCTAACCTAATCTGACACGGCGCAGTACACGAAAACTTACGATATTTCCGCTGTTGAACATTTAATAAAAAGAGGTAAGAGCTGCTGTGTTTAAGATGTTGGTAGTTCCTGCCATTTCCTTTATTTTAATACGTTTTTGTTTTTTCGTACTTTTAAAGTAATGTGACAGTGTGACTATAATCGCACAAGGAAGATAGGATAGGATTGGGAATTTGGTTAGAATTAAGGTATGATATACAGGATGTAGGAGAGCCTTTATACCATGAAGTTGACCATCTCTATTTGGGATACCGAAGAGATGTCTTTAACCATCGTATATTCTTCTTACTTTTAAGGGGTGTTTTCTTATATTCTTTCCCTAGTAAGAATAAAGATAAGGGAGAGTAGAAAATAATGGGCAAAAGGACTCTAAAACTGAGAAAATTATAGCATCGTTGAATCAGGGTCGCTTGTTTGAAGTACTTGGTCTCAAACGGGGTGAAAAGGGTTGTCTACCCGCTCCCCTTTTATAAATTATACGAGTGTACAATGTATATAGGCGAGGAAGTGAACCATTTGATATTTCGTTTCTATATTTCTGACATTTTTTCGCTGGTTTAAAATGAAATAAATTCGACGTACAATAAATTAAATTTATTATAACATGTACGAGTAGACCTTTATAGTTGTACAATCTAAGAAGGGTACGGGGGTTTAAACGTCAATTTTTGTGACCATGATGGACACTTATAATTCACCCTTCTGACTATACAGAGGAATATACTTCATTTATTCACCATAAATCAGCCTTTGTTTGAGTTATCCCTCCACTTATCCCTCTACATATCCCTCCACATATCTCTATAGATTTTCCTCCATATATCACTCCACTTATTTCTTCACATATCACTTCATTTATCCCTCCAATTACCTCGCCATACATCACTCCACTTATCTCTCCTTTTGTCCCTCCACATATCATTCCACTTACCTCTACACATATCCCTCCAGTTATCTCCACTTACCCCTTTACAAATCCCTCCAGTTATCTCCACTTAACCCTTTACAAATCCCTCCAGTTATCTCTCCATATATCACTCCACATATCCCCCTACTTATCACTCCATGTATCACTCCAATTATCTCGCCATACATTACTCCACTTATCTCTCCTTTTATCCCTCCACATATCATTCCACTTATCTCTACACATATCCCTCCAGTTATCTCCACTTATCCCCTTACATATCCCTCCAGTTATCTCTCCATATATCACTCCACTTATTCCTCCACATATCTCTATAGATATCCCTCCATATATCACTCCACTTGTTTCTTCACATATCACTCCATTTATCCCTCTACATATCCCTCCAGGTATCCCTCCATATACTACTCCTCTTATTCCTTCACATATCACTCCACTTATCCTCATTTATCACTTCACTTATAGCTCCACATATAACTACATTTACCCCTCCCCACTCCCTCCAGTTATCGCTCCACATATCACTCCACTTATCACGCCATTTATCCTTCTACATATCCCTCCATATATCACTCCACTTTTGTAGTTAAGAGCATCTACTTAAACCTACAAAAAAATAACAAAACCTCTGCAACCCGAAAGCATACTGTATAGATGGGGATGAGCCCTGGAGCCGGGACAAATTGCTGCTACCCCCAATAAACCCTCCACCAATCGTAAACTCCCCACCAATGATGGAAAGATACACCACAGTAGCTCCAAGTTATTATGGATGATTATTATCGTCTCCGGAGGATAAGAAAATATTGCGAATATGGGTAGGATTAAGGAAGACGCGTAAAAGCTCCTTCTTGCAGGATGTATGCAAAGCTGAAGTAGATCCACCCTCTATCGGGTTTACAAAGGAGTATTATATATATATATATATATATATATATATATATATATATATATATATATATATAACAAGAAGGATAAGGCGGTGTAGATGGAAATAGCTATCTACATAGTGGTTACCATGTTATTGGACTGTTGATATTATTATTTTGTATTTTTGGAGGAATTGTGGGTATAGGTAAGTATTAAAGTGGGTATGAAGCACCCTGGTAAAAGATATTGAAGGAGTCGCGTGACTGAAGTACTCACTACGTATGGGGTCATAAAGAAGTAGTCTATCATGCGTTATCATCCCTTTGTAAGAAAAACACCCAAGGAGAGTTATGGGGTGGATAATGATCCCCTAATACCAAGAAAACGGAAAATTATGGTATCGTGTGGATAAACAAGCTAACCGGAAGTGAAACTTCTTTCATTCGGGGTAAGAACCGGATTTTCTACCTAACGTCGGTGTAGAACAAGCTAAGACGTAACAAATCGCTATTATGAATCGGATTAAAACAAAATAAAAAATGCGGAAGTGTGGTGTGGAAAAATGTAAAAGAAGAAAGATGGTGAAACCGCAAAGAAGAATGGTGACAAGGACTGCCTGTCTTCGGACTCTGCATTTATAAAGCATTTATGTACAAATGAATTTAAATTAAAAAAGTATTTGATCGACGTTGCTCGACTTGACTTTGTCAGTTTGTCGTTGTCGCTGTCCTGTTGCCATCTCTCACAGGAGAATGGGGCTATCCCAGAAGAGTGATGATCAAGAAATATGGCAATAATGTTCATTTCTGATTTAATGAAATCCAATGACGACCTTGGTTGATCATTTTTTAAATTTAATTCTACTTAAGAATGTTAACTTCAGATACACGTACTTAGTTCTGCATTGAACTAACTAACCTAGAAAGTTCTCGCAACATAGCACTTACCGAATAGATTCCTGTTTTACTTTGTGTTTTACTAGTAATAAAACAATAATGACATCCTTGCACTAAGAATAGTCTGAAATTAAGCCATCCCGTGGTCAGATCCTCACTCCTGACGGAGACCTGATCTCAAGCGGAGAGTAGAGAGGTCCCTAACCGTCACCTGGAGTTTTGACCGAAAATACACTTCCTAATTTAACTACATTTCCTCAAATGCTTAGGATTGGGGCTAAATAAATATTAAATACTACTTGCTCCTTTACTCACGCCACAAAATATATAACCCTGTCTAATTAACACACAGTAGAGTCTCGAAATTCTTAGCTCCGATGTTTCGAGCTTCCGTTAAATTCGAGCCTATTTCTAATTCAGATCATTTTATCTATTTAAAAGTAATTTCGAATTATCTACTGATAGACAATGCACGCTAGTATCCCGATGAAGATCAACTGCTCTCTGATGATATACGTGCTTTATTTCTACCCGCAAATGTTACGAACCTAATCCACCAGATGGAACAGGGTGTTCTATAATTTTTTGAAAAAAATACAGAGGTTACCTTTTACAATCTCTCTTGGAAGCGACTAAAGGTCTAGAAAGCATCGCAGTATTTCTAAAAAAATTTACAGTTACGGAAATATTGTACTGGAAGCCGAATCATGGAACAAAATAAAATAATAAACATTAAGGAAGATCTTGAGATCCATAATAAAACTGTTGACTGTGTTATCGATCCACAATAGAAAACAGATTTGACATTTCTTATCAAGTAATTTCAAGAATGTGAAAATGTCAATGATACGGACGTAGATAATGGGTGAGTAAAGACGAACGTAAGAAAGTAACAATAACACATGTTACAACTTCTGAAATGATACAAGAAACTACTGAAAGCAGTGATGGTATCAATAACGATGAAGATTCGACCAAAGAGTACGAGAAGGGAAAATTAGTCTCGGTGAAGGAACCCTTGGAAGCTATAATGAACAACAGACAACACGCCAACAGGTGTGCTTCTTCGCAACACCGTAGCACGGAAACGATGTGACAAGCATACGAAGAAAACACTTCACAACTTTTTCCAAAAAGTGTAGCAACCGTGATTAACAATGTATTCAAAAGCAACATTAAATTTATGTAACCAATAAAGTTCTATAAACGTATTTTGCGCATTCTTAATTATTGTACTCGTATTATGGTTAATAAGAACTCTGTTTTTTCTAATGTACTGGAACGTATTTCCGTGTAATGTGAGTTTTCGTAAATCCGAGGGCGTCTCGGTCCCATCTACCTCGAATTATAGAGACTGTACTGTAACTTTGTCTTACATAACGTAGGCTGACACATCTTTAAGATTTACCTAGTCGTATAAACAAACATGTTAAACTCTGTGATTCCGTAAATCTTTTATCCAAACCAAACCTAACCGTATTATCTGAATTTATGATACGGTTAGAAATTGCTTCAGATGTTCAAATATGTTAATTGTTGCCAAACCTTGCCTTAATGTTTTAACTGCAAACATGTCTTCCGTTTCGAAAACCTTCCGTTTCGCCTATTCCCTCTGTGTGGAAGTCTTCTGTTATTTATCCCTCCATTTCACCTGTTCCCTCTGTGTAGAAGTCTTCTGTTATTTATCCCTCCATTTCACCTGTTCTCTCTATGTGGAAGTCTTCTTTTATGTATCCCTCCATTTCACCTGTTCCTCTGTGTGAAAGTCTTCTGTTATGTATCCCTCCAAGTATAAGCTGTAGAGGAATGTCTTGTGTGTCACCTTCCTCACATTGAGTATATTACTGTTGTAGAACTGTCCGACGAAAGCCGAGGCGAGAAGGAGTGCGGCGAAGATAGCCCTTATGAACTCAGTCTTCAACGAGCATCCTTCGAGGAGAATATCGGATGACTTCATCGAGAAGGCCGTAGCCGAAGCCAGAGCGTCGTTCAAGGTACGTAAAGTCATGATAACTCACATTTATAAAATATGCGTTCATGTTTCAGAATGGATAGAAGTGAAACGTCATCATGGCCACTTCTAACGAGAAAGTAAATAATATCCTGGGAACATTTACAAAGGTAGCAACAATTTAACGAGAAACCCAACAGACATTGTTTACATAGCTCGTTTTATTATGAGCTTTAAGCCATTCAGTGCGGTTGACATTGTTGCCAATATCTTTGCACTAGAAGCACGGTAGCTGCGAATAAGCTTCCAAATTAGCTTGAAAATTAGAACATCTAATTAATAGTTCTCGAAAGTCTACTCGCAAATATACCAAGTTAGACTCTTGATTAAGTACATTAAAGTAAAGTGGTACGTGAATACAAGAAAACATTGTTGCAAAGTTCATATATATATATATATATATATATATATATATATATATATATATATATATATATATATATACTGTATATCATTTTCGCTATATGTACTTGAACAAGATTTATAGGAAACTAAAATACAAAAAATAATATTAACATAGCTTACAAAAACACAGGAAACATAATCAATAAAATAAACCAACAGGAAAAAATATATCCCACACTTAATAACGGAATATACAAAATCGAATGCCCAGACTGTAATAAAACATACATAGGCCAAACAAAAAAGAATTTAAAATACAGATATCAAGAACACCTCAATGTATACATCAAACCTGAAACTTATAACTCAAACATAGCTACACACGCCATCAAAAACAAACACACATTCCCCACATTAGAAAACGTGCACCTAATAAATAAAAAGTACAAAAAGGCATCAAAATGACAATCTGGGAACAACTACAAATTTATAAACATAAAATTATCATAAACGAACAAATATAAATAAAATCATAAAACGATAAATTATTCAACCTAATAGACAAAATTAACCCCAAGACAAACTTAAAAGACTCGCGCAGTTCAGTGAATCCGAAAATAGAACACAACGGTACACCACACCTTGTGATAACGAAAATTCCACACAGCTCTCAGTCTACTACAACCTCCGGTCAGTGATGCCCGATGATGGAGATACTACCAATCTTTGAAAGTTAACTCGCATAAATACCGAGTAAGATTCTTGTTCAAGTACATATCGTAAAAGTGATAAGTGAATACAAGAAAACAGTGTAGCAAAACCTAGAAATATATATATATATATAAACTTTGTAGGTTGATTACCATATTTTCCAGTAATGCAGAACCCGCTAATCCGATTACTTCCGGAGCTACTTGAAACGAGAATTTGCCATTTTATTTAAAAATACTGATAATTACACGCAACATGAC
Organism: Prosapia bicincta; assembly: GCA_036971475.1. Lineage (NCBI taxonomy): Eukaryota > Metazoa > Arthropoda > Insecta > Hemiptera > Cercopidae > Prosapia > Prosapia bicincta. Next base: position 129,380,925 of record JBAIZL010000002.1, on the reverse strand, counting down.
CTAAAACGCCAACAAGTATTTTTAAAATAATTTATACCCCTTAATTATTACTATCCTATACGATATTTGTTACAACCTATATGGCAAAGAGCATCGATAACACTATTCAACACTGGTAAATAATATTTATCCGGCCGTGGCTGTGTATCAGTCCGACAGGTTGTGTATTGTTGTGTTGGCTATCGTGGGAAGGCATGATACTGACACATGCCAAACCCGTCAAACATCAGGCGCTCTCGGCTCCAGAAGCTTTTGCATTTTAGGTCAAACCGTGTGTAGGCCGAGACCGCTCGCTCAGACAGTAAAATAAAATTTCTTCCTTTTATTTCACCGTAAATTCTCCTAAGCATAACTTGTTTTAAGTAAGAAAAACCTTTTGAGCGTAACCTACGCAAGTGGGGAATTAAAACGTTTCGTGAGACGGATTACTGTGAAGAGTTTACGTGGGAAGATATGCTTCATGAAAATTAACCGCTTAGTTGTGATAGCTTTGGGAAACATTCAAAAATGTTTCATTTTATCCGTTGTAGCTACAGATATCCATAAATATGAAATAGCTACTTACTCGGTATAATTGTAATGAAAATATTGGAAAGAACCCCAATACCACAAAAATAACAAATAAAACTAGTTACTTAAAATTAAACCCTTATGTACATTTCGATGACCATGTCATTATTATCAGAGGGTCGTATTACAAAATAACAATCTAGCAAACAAGAAGTTACAAACTAGAGTGATATACTTGTGATTACAATCGGTATAATTGTGTAGATGTAAGCCTGATCATTTGTTTTCCATTGAATAAAACTTTCATTACTTTTAAAAGCTGTTAATTTTTTTTTTCCATACAGCCTGTTGCTACATTTCTTCCAGTGCAATCTATAAAATCTTTCAAAATTACTTTTGAAAAATATTTTCAATTGGTAATTAATATAATTTGATTAATGATTAATTGAACTCAATTATAATTTGGTTTTTGAGCCTATTATAATTTGGTTTTTGAGCCTATTTTAATTTGGTTTTTGAGCCTATTATAATTTGGTTGTGAGATATGTTTAGTTTAATATAAAAAATAAAACTCTACAACTCAATTCTCTCAACAACAATCTTTCAACAACGTTACCATCAACAGTGACGGACATACACTGCATAACTGAAATCACAAATGGTGGCAACATAGTTGATGTAAAATCTCTGATGACACTAACGATTTGTTGTACATAAGAGTTTTTTTGTATTTTTATACTACAAATTTTTTAAATTTTTTAAAATTAAGATTTTTTAAAAATATTATACCGTAATGATAAATTGTTAAAATAATTGTTTTACAAACAAATTACCTGTCTTTTGTTAAATTTATATGTCATTAAATCATAACGAATACCGAACTCACAATCAAATTTCTCAGAAGATATTCATTCACAAAATCGTTATATCATCCAGTAAAGAAATTCTAATATATATTTTTAAAAAACCATTAAAAATTATAGTTTTAACTGACACTCAATGATGATGACAACTTTGTGCCGAAACACTGTAACAAAATAATATATCCATTGTAGACACTGGTCGTTAATGTATAACTATAACCTTTGCTCACAAGCTTAAGCTCGAATTTTTATTGAAATGTATGTTTATTTAAACACTAGCTGACCCGGAGAACTTCGTACCACCTAAAAGTAAATAAATGGCGTGTTAACATTAGCTGAACTTAATTTAGTATATTATTAACATAACAATAGCTAAACTTATGGTAGTCGAACGAGAAAAGTGTTACGATAAAAGTTCTTGATTGAATGTTATTTATTGAAGTGCACTCGGATATACAATATTTTTGGTTTTTCTCCCTGATGCGTACACAAATAAATCGGAAGGTTTTCCATCGCGTGAGCAAGGCTCATATAGCTGTTGATGTGAGAAGCATGGGTTTTCAAAATTAAGTCCAATTATTTTTAATTTGTTGAGTGTTGCATAGCAACCAAAATTTTTAATGAATTCAATGAAATATCTTAGGATAAGAAAAGATAGAAAAATCATATTTCATGCTATTTTGGTTGTTAACAAATATATGTTGAAAGTAATTGCTATATCGTGGAAAGCTGTTTTGGTAAAAACCTAGCGCCGTTTTATAGGTTAATATTTTTCTGCTACAATTAATTGGTTTGGGGGGTCAGGTGTCCCCTGGATACGCCCCCTGTTCTCCCCCGAGACTATTCATTTATATATATATAGCGCCGTTTTATAGATTAATATTTTTCTGCTAAAATTAATTGATTTGTGGGGGGAGTAATTGGTTTGAGGGGATCACGTGCCCCCTCTGGCTAAACCCTTGAAGCTCTTTATGCCAGACACCTTCTCAGGAATGTACTCAACAATTTTCCAAAGTTTCATGGCGTCCGGATCAGTGGTCTATTAATGAATAATGCGCATACATGTATACAAACATACAAACATTCATTTATATATATGATGAATAGTTACTATCTGGAGTACATCCGTTCATTCTGCAGTGCATAAATTCACAGTTCCGGCGTTTCGCAAGAATCTCATCTAACATTGACGAGGTGAACCCAACAGCAGTTCACTCTTCTACTGTTGTTGGGTTCACCTCGTCAATGCTGGATGAGATTCTAGCGAAACGTCGGAACTGCGAATTTATGGACTGCAGAATGAACGGGTGTACTCCAGATAGTAACTATTCATCATATTTTTCCATCCGTGAAGGATTACATATCGGTATATATATATATATATATATATATATATATATATATATATATATATATATATATATATATATATATATATCAGAGAAATTATATAGGACAAACTAAGAAAAAACTTAATGATAGATATAAAGAGCATTTTAATGCATATAAAAAGCCAGAAATTTATAAATCAAAATTTGCTAGTCATTGTATTAATAATAATCACATATTTCCTAATATAGATAATATGATACTTGTAAAAGAAATTAACAAAGGCCTAAGAATGAATATTTATGAAGCTTTAAAAATACATAAATATAATACTAATAATGAGTTGATAAATGAACAAATACAAGTAAAATCTAAATTTGATAATATATTCAGTGTTTGTAATGTTAGGGCAGCAAAATTAAAAAAAAAAAAATTAAACATTTTTTTTAATAAATAAATTTTTAAAAAATATTAACAACATTGTAATTGATTTGGCATAGCTATTTATTTGATCTAACTTGCACATGTTAATTTTAATTGTTTAATATTCCTGATGATGTTGGTACTGTTAGCCAACGAAAAGCTTTGAATTGTAAATTCAATTATAATTCTTGTATTTGTATTTTGACATAGTTTTTTATTATTACACAAGAATACATATTGCGATATATATATATATATATATATATATATATATATATATATATATATATATATATATATATCACTTTCACTTATGTACTTAAACAAGAATCTTACTTGGTATTTATGCGAGCTAACTTTCAATGGCTGGCTGTGCCGTCATCCTATATATATATATATATATATATATATATATATATATATATATATATAGTGAGAGAGAGAGAGAAAGAGGTTAATATTTTTCTGCTAAAACTAATTGGATTGGGGGGGGTCATGTACCCACTGTGACCCAGGGGTCGTAAGGTGACAACTCCCTTACGACATACTTTGCCAGAAACCTTCCCAGGAACGTACTCAAATATTTCCCAAACTTTCATGGCGAACGAATCAGTGGTTTTTTAATGCATAAGGTGCATTCATAGATACATACAAAGATTCATTTTCATTTAAAGAGATTTAAGCTTTCTTATAAATAACCGTTTTGGATATACAGTTTGTAGAAGGAAATATAAAATCTTACATCCTTGTACATAAAATGCACTGAATGTTTTACATAAGAAAACCTTGGCTGATAAAAGCATTTTAAAAATTTGAGATACCGTGTAAAAACTGCCAAAGTTTCCATTATGTGCCCCACAAAAGTAAAAAAATATATACAATTTAACTTAATTTTGAATAGATATATATTATCTGCTATTGAAAATATTCTTTTCAGTTCTAAAATATTGTAATTTTTTAAAATTTGGAATTGAATGATCAAACGTTTGTTTCAAGTTATAGTGAATGTTGCAAGCATAAATGTTATGTTGTAGGTTCGATTACTATGGTATTTATGTTCTCTATAATCTACACAATTAAAAATGACAAATCTTTTGCCTTTCCGGCTGTGTTTGTGTATCGGAGAGTGGGTTCACCCTTATAGGTTGACAGCTTCTAAGCTAAGGAACTGACAGCTCTGCCATAATTTTCCATTTCAGTACTAAGTGCTGTAATTAGTCCCACCTAACTCCATCTACCTTCCTTATACATGGAGACACATTTCTATGCCGTCTCTACAGAGCAGGGCTACTGAAGTTACTCGGTTCTGCACACACGGTGCCATATCCTCTCTAAACTCTTTCTTGGAGTGTTTTTCCCATTCATTGTAGGACGTAGTTGCAGATCCCTCGTACAAAAATCCGATCAACGGATGGATATGAAATGTTGTGCTTTTTGGAAACGCCTCAGCTGGTGTGAGTGTAAACAAAATAGCCTATTTACATCCACTTTAATTCGCTATTCTTCTTCTTGCAAGGGATTGTAACTGTCAGGCATCTCTCTTTATCAGCATTAAGAGTAGATATATTTCACGAGACCTCTAAGCGATCATATAGTTTATCCCTATTAATACTACCAAATATCATAAGCCTTTATTTACCTCTCTACTAATCGTTAACCTTCTTCTTACAAGGGGTAGACACTTCTCTTTACTCCGAGCTAGAGATCGACTATTTCACGTTAACTTGTTCACATGATGCCAGACCTTTCCCCTACTTTGAGCACCAGGAAGTCATTGCTGTCTCTCCATAGTCTTACCAAATTCCATCTAACTTTTTATATCCTTTTTATAAGAAAGGTTAAAGGTAGATATTATCACTCTGAAATTACGTCTCCTTGCTAGCATGATACCAGACTCTCTCTCTACATATATTCCTGAATCAACGTATACTCATATATATATATATATGGATACTGGTTTAGATATGTAGATGATGGATTATACATATCAAATAATAATGGTTTAAATATTGATGAAATATTAAAATGTATAAATAATATACACGAAAATATCAAATTTACTCATGAATTTGAATCAAAAAATAAACTAAATTATTTAAATATTACAATTTCTAGAAATAATGAAAACTTTGATTATAATAATGCAAAAAACCAACGCAGACAAATCAAATAATACCTAATTATTCAAATCATCCATATAACCAAAAAATATCAGCGCTGTATAATTTATTATATAGAATGCACAAAATACCAATGAACTTAAATGATCACATAAAAGAGAAAAATATTATATATCAAATTGGTTTAGAAAATGGATAAAAGAAAAACTATAGATAAATTAAATAATAACATAATGAGAAAGCAGAAAATCGAAAATACCTTTGTACATAATAAGAGAGAAACAATTTGGACAACTTTTACATTCACTGGTAACGAAAATAACAAAATTACAAGAATATTTAATGAAACAAATTTACAAATTACATACAAAACTCATAATAAAATTAAAAATTTAATAAACAGCAACAATAGTCAAAATAATATGCACGAAAGAAATGGAGTATATAATATAAAATGTCAAGCTTGTAATAAATTATATGTAGGACACCCAAAAAAAGAAATTAAAAGAAAAATACAAAGAACATTTAAACGCTTATATCAAACCAAACTTATGCAAATCAAATTTAGCTACTCATTGTATTATGGACTTATGGACAGGAATTTCCTGAAATAGAAAATATGAAATTAATAAAAGAATTAAATAAAGGATTAAATATGAATATATGTGAAATTTTGGAAATTTATAAGCATAAAGTTAAAGACAAACTAATTGATGAACAAATTCAAGTGAGATCAAGGCACCAAACTATTTATAAAATCATTGATGTTATAGAAAAAATTACATAAAGTGCAATACTTATAAGCATATGGTTCTTGGTAGTACTTATGATTTAATTTTGTAAAAATATTTTGTTAGATAATTATTTTCCTGAAGATGCTGGTACTATTTTATCGGCGAAAAGCTTTGAATAATATATGTATTGAAAGTATTCTTGTTTTAGAAATATTTTTAATTTATTAACTATATTACAAGAAAACATATCACCATATTTAATATATATATATATATATATATATATATATATATATATATATATATATATATATATATACCTATATTAACAAATATTTCCATTTCCTTCGTAGATAATAAAGGTAATTCTGACTGGTCGCCTTAAAGAAAGCAAGTGGCAACTGTTCAACCACTGTAAACACTTGTTGGTTACGGACGGCCGGTTCCAACAGTCGTTATATAGTTAATTTAAGATTCTCTGAATTCAAGGTTTAACTCGTCTGTTTTTATTTTTAATTCCTACTATTAGTTCACACTCTCCATATATTTATCTTGTTCAAATTTTCAGTCGTTAAAAAAAGAGTACTTTTTTCATCCACTCAAGTTCAATACATTTTTAAAATTTGTAGTGGATAGCACTTGATATTAATACAGTTTTTTCAAATATTAATTTATTAATTAAATCCTAATTAATTTTAGTTTTATATGGGATAAAAACGTTTTACAAAATGAGCCAGGTATGAAATATAACTATCTCGTCTCTTTTGATTTTAAATAAATAAAATATGATTCATAAAACAACTGATTTTATGTTATAGGTTATGTGATACAACAGCTGTTTTAACGCATAGGTTGTGTTACTTTATTTATATTAATTGTAATTATTAAAAAAAATTTAATTAAATAAAAATATTTTTCGTTGACCTAATTAGAAAGTAATTTTTAAAGATACCTTTTTATATTATTTGTTTTCTATATATTGATTCAAAACTAATAGCTAAATACTTCGGTTTTAAAGTAGTGTATTTAAATCAAAATTATACTGCAATTTAGAAATAATATGTTTAAAAATTAAAAGATGTTTTATCAAATCCTTATTAATATTCTGTATTAAATATATATTTTTTAATTTTATAGGCTAGTATAATTTTTTCTAAAATTTATTTGAATCTAAAATTGAAAAGTATTCGTTTCCGTTTTTCGTTTATTCGAACATCATTTATTTAAATCTACGAAGCAAAACGTCCAGAGAATTTCGTAAGCAGACATTACAGAAAGACGACCAGCGCTGAGAAAGACGAGAGGAGAGAGAGAGAAAGAGAGATACTGCTTCGCATAACTCGTCTGGCCCACGTCAAATGAGTTAAGGAAAGATGTTCATTTGAGACTTTACAGCTTGGTCCGTGTCATCTTT
>JBAIZL010000002.1:129311032-129371032 GCA_036971475.1 Prosapia bicincta | reverse complement strand
ATCTCACTCTCTTCCTATCTTTCTCTTCATCTCTCTCTCTTCCTATCTTTCTCTGAATCTCTATCTTCCTCTCTTTCTCCTCTTCTCTCTCTCTCTTTCTCTTCATCTCTCTCTCTTCCTATCTTTCTCTTCATCTCTCTCTCTTCCTCTCTTTCTCTTCATCTCACTCTCTTCCTATCTTTCTCTTCATCTCTCTCTTCCTCTCTTTCTCCTCTTCTCTCTCTCTCTCTCTCTCTTTCTCTTCATCTCTCTCTCTCTCTTCCTATCTTTCTCTTCATCTCTCTCTTTCTCTTCCTCTCCCTCTCTCTATCTCTATCCATCCATCCATCCATTTATCTATCCACGAATCCCCCTATCATCTATCTGCCTATCTATCTATAATTTTCAGACAATTTGTCTTATCTCATGTGTTAGCCGGATGTACAAATGTAGAATTTGTGAAAAATAAATTGTTTCTAGTTATTAAAATCATTGTAAACCATTATTTATTCGTGATAACGTTTACCGGTTCAATTATTTTATATGTTTTGAGTAATATTTCGTAGGCTATTTGTTAATGAATTATTTTAATGTATTGTAAATAGTATTGACTACTGTTATTTAATAATTTCATTAATTCAATCTGTGTTAGTAAAAGTTGTGTAATAACAGATTGAAGAATAAAAACTAAACATTTAATTGCCATTATATATAGTTGTCTATTTTTATCCTAGTTTATGAAGCATTTTGGTTCGGTTGGACTCTTTTTATTTAGAGTATTTTGTATAATTCGAAAAAATGGCACATTTTAAGTTTAAAATTGAAATAAAAAAAGTTGCACTGTAGGGCAGCGCTAGTAGGTGAGTTATTGTTTGCCACCGGCCAGCCCGGCGAGAGGGAGGGTGAGCCGGGTTCCGAGATTGTTTAATCCCCTACGTATTACGTCCGGGCAGAACTACTATATCTACCTATCTCGCACGCATTATATATCCTTTTTCTCTTTTATCCTTTGATTTTTCTAGTTTGTCTCCCTAAATTGTCTGGATCGAAAGGTTTCGTCGCTTTTATCATTCACAGTGAGTCTCGATTATCCGATATCATTTATACGTCCAACATTAAAAATTGTTAACGAGAAAGCGTCTAATTTTGTTGAGAAAGCATCTAAACTGTTCAGTAACTCTAGTTCGTCATCATAGTGCCCTTCGCCAAATCTTTCTGCTTAGGTACTAAGATTTGTCTTAACTTCATCCTATTATTGACATCTCGGCTTATCCGACAATTATGTCGGATAATCGAGAGTCTACCCACGTTTCTAGCATGATTCTTATATTTAATTCAGATATAACTACAATTTCATGCTGTTAAATTGATGCACTTGCTGATTTCTTTTTTATAACTGATTGTCTTGTGTTAAATGCTAAAGTCACTCTTAATTTTAAAAGTAACGAATATGTTTCCAGGGTGACCCCGAAGAAGCGGACAACCCAAACACAGGAATAGGCGCCTTCAGGTTCATGCTAGAATCGAACAAGGGACGGACCATGCTGGAGTTCCAGGAACTGATGACTGTCTTCCAGCTGCTGCACTGGAACGGAAGCCTGAAAGCGATGAGAGAACGACAGTGTTCGCGCCAAGAGGTCGTCGCCCACTACTCGAACAGAGCTTTAGACGACGACATGCGTTCGCAAATGGCGCTAGACTGGATAGCCAGAGAACAGGAGTGTCTGGGCGCGTTAGGTCAGGAGCTGAACCAAGCCGAACGGGAACTGGAGACGGCGCGACTTGCCGGCAGGGAGTTACGCTTTCCTAAGGAGAAGAAGGATATACTGATGCTGGCTCACACTCAAGTCAGTGGAGGATCTTTATCGAGTTAAGACTGCTGTTATATTTAATTCGTAAATGCGAACGAATGTCAAGGGAAATCTATTTAGCTCAATAGAACGCCACAACATATCGTTTTATATATCAAAACACACCTTATGTATAAAGCTTATTTTACTGGATAACATATATAACATTTGCCTAGTATTTGTTATTTTAGTAAGGAATTCTATTTTCATTCCGTCGTAAGCTTTACACAACAAAAGTAAACAACCGAAACCATTTTGGTGGAAAAAAACAACTTTGAATTCACTTGATCTTTGCAGTTCATTTCGCTAACATAGCTCGTTCCAGCTAAGTTGGCGATCGATAGAAAAACTGTACTAGCCTTGATCAAAAACATTGCCTACAGTTTTATGAATACTAAGCCAACCCGTTTGAAAAACAACGGTTGCAATTACTAAGATGGGATATTTAAAAATCCCGTTACAGCAAGGATGTTTACGGTGTTAATCACTCCGACGATGATTAAACCTGTGCTTCACAGGATACATGAATGTCAATGATTGCAATATTTCCTACGTTCTACCTTTCCTTGTGAGACCAACTAACGCTAGTACCAGCTGTAACTAAAAATAAATAGTAGAGGTACCTAATTACCCCCACCCATTATGTGAAGGTAACTAGCTACTAAATATTTTAATCTTAGTTTATTACACATATAACCTTCAGTGGATATTTAATAGGTTAAATATACATTAAGGTTTAAGTTAAACCTTGTTTATAACATGGCGTATCACATTTCATTTTGTCACTAAAGTTTTAAAATAGTGTATTTCCTGGCTAATCTAAATTATTATTCAGTATAGCCTCAGTAACAAAAATAGTTATTCTAACTATAGTGACTGATAATATTCTCACAAATTCATCGAGCAAATTTTTCAGTAAAATATTGTTGGCATATTTTTTTAACTGTTACTGAAAGACACTTTACTGTTGTACAACTCCCAGGATTAATAAGTGTATAGTATTTATTTGTTGTAAACTTTAATCTTCATTTAAAACTGCACGAATTTAATATAAAATTATTTACTTTATGTTTTTTTTCTAAATTTAACTTGAAACCATGCTTTTACAAGTATAAGTACGGACCACGTAACCGTGCACTTGGCCTTACGTGTACTACCACTTCTGAAAACATATGCAAATTGAACACTTCTGCATCTGATGTGTGTACACATATTTCAAGAATGTTTGTTATTTCATACCGAAGCTAATTTATCTAATATCGACCTTTTCATGCAAGTCATTGTTTTGACAGTCCTTATCATGTGTGTAGGAATGTATTTATTCTGACCCTCTACCCCATCTCGCCTACTGCCATCTCTCAAGGCCAAGTGCACGGTTACGTGGTCCGCACTATAGACGTTTTTGTACATTTTCTTTGCAGATTTTAAAAATATTCGGTTTTAATTTTGCTAATACTTTTCATTTGTTGAATGTTTTCTTACTTTGCCATAAAATATTTGTAAATATGGAATCTCAATTAATTTGCCATATTACTTAGTTTATATATTGTCAATGATAGTTCAATTTTGCCATTATTTCTTCTGTAGTTAAAGTTAATTTGCCATATAATTTTAGGGTTATTTTTTGTCATTTCTTCTTATTGCTATGAAGCTTTGACCATTGAGAACAACTAAACCTTACTTTTTTGTAAATGTTTACAATGTTTCTTTAGTTTTGAAAAATTCTCACTCTTACGAAAAACGTGATCTATTCTCTACTCGTATTTATTTAACGTTAAATTTAGATGAATCAAACATTAAATTATTTTGTACCAAAACGTGAAATAAAATATTATTAACAATATTTGTGAACTCACGTAAGTGAGTATATATATATATTTCTTATATATAATATTATTCATAACTATATTCCAAGAAAACGTATCACCATATTTAATATATATGTATATATTTATATATAAAAATTTTTATAAATAATTACGGAGTAGTCTCGCGTCACAATAGTACCCAACATTACTTCTGCTTCTATAGTGGGCTAAATGTTTATTAAGGGTAAATATGTGTGTTATAAAACTCATAGGCTTAGAGGGCACGTGGCCTCTTGACTACGCTGCTACTCCATTATAAATTAATATATTCACTTCTTACCATTTACGGCTGGTTTTCCCACAGCCTAAAAAGTCAAATCTTGTAATGTTTGTTACTAAAAAAACGTTTTCAGTGCTTTAAAACCTTCAGTGCTCTGTAAACCACAAAAGGTAATAATAATAAGGTACATTGAATCTGGCTCTCTAATAGCCAAGGTTTCCTCATTCAAAGTCCTTAAGACATTTACAAGTATTTTATTTTACACTTAAATGTGAGTAAAACTTTATTATTTGCTATTGTTATCAAATAAAACTTTATTATTTACTGTTAATAAAAGATTGTAGGATGTGATTTTAAATGTAATAGTATAATATAATATTTGTATGAAACTAAATTGTTTGATGCTTATTACTGAAAATACAGAATTGGAAACTTCTAGACTAAGAATGTATAAGTACGATTTTAATCTTTTTTATTTTTCAATTTGAAAAACCAATGTTTTTGAATCATCAGTATTGTTTGATTTATTAAAAAAATGATGAACTTATTTTGTGTCATTATATTGTATACAACAACAATGTTTTGTAATATATTATTGGAATGTATAATTATTCCAGACAAAAAAGAGACATAAAATGATGTATATCACACCAAGCAAAGAAATACAGTATATAGCAAAACCAGTCATATGCTCCCACAAGGAAAAGGACTTGTTAACAGAACAAGTCCTTGAAAAGGTAATAAACTCAACATCCTGAAGGACCGATAAGGGAAGAAAATAAAATTAGAATACATGTCTGACAAAACAAAACATTGTTATAAAAGAATGTCAAATATAAAAAGAATATTAAACCATACAATACTGAGCAAAAGAAAGAAAATACTGAAATAAAATTAAAAAATAAATCGGAACATGTAGTAAGGAATTAAAGTCACTCCCTAAAGAGATAAAGGATATAAAGTTTAAAATAATCTTAAGAAATAATAATTACAAAAATTTTTCTTAATTTTATTAGTTTATTTTCTTCTCTCTTTGCATTTAATTAATTATAATTATACTTATTGTTAAGAAAGTTTTTTCATTACAGTTCCGAATGTTTAAAAGTAAACCAATTATATCAACTTGTATGAGGTGAAAACAGTGTAATGAATTGCATTGAATTTTATTATCAGACATAAAAGATAACAAAACATGGAAAACTGATGCTTTTGTGCTGTGATAAATTATTCTTGTAGTAATTTTCGTAAACGAAGTTTTATAAATGTGTACTAGTAAATCGGTGCGTTTGTTCATCATTGTAAATATAAACTCACAAGATGCAGATTGTGATGGCAGTTTCCATTTACTTTTAACGTTAGCTAAGTTAATTTTTTTATTATACTCAACTTAATTTCTGTTAGAAATGTTTGTATATATTTGAGTATATGTTTCTTACTTTCCCAACATTACTATATTTTCCTCTGTTGACGCGTTTCGGAATGACTCCATTTTCAAAACTTAAATCGTACTGATTTACAGAAGTGCGATTTAAGTTTTGAAAATGGAGTCACTCCGAAACGCGTCAACGGAGGAAAATATTGTAATGTTAAGAGAGTTAGAAAAGTGCTCATATATATATATACAGTATATGAAGTTATTATTATTACTTGTAAATAATCTTTTCCACCACTTTACAAGTAGTAATAATAACTTCATAAAGTCAAATTATGTACGATTTATTACGATTTCAAAGGCTATGTTTTTAATTGTGATAACATTAGTTGAGTATATATTATAATTCTTACAGCAAAAATATATAAATTATTTATTTTATCAGTTTGTATTTTAATTGTAATTTCTAGGTGTATTTTGTAATATTTTTGAAAATATTTGACTAAGCAATATCAATGCCAAACTATTCTTTTATTCATTTTATTGTGCATTTTTTAACTTTAAATTTAACAAATGAAGTTCTCTGAGCTTCAAAGATAAAAACTACAATTGTTTTTTATTGCAAGCAAAACTGATTAAAATATTACAAATTGATGTAAATTGTTGGTAAAACACAAAGTTTTAAATAATTCGAAATCGCCAGACTCGATAGGGTTTGTAATTTTCTAGATTATTTTATAAACGAACGGCAAGAAATGTATAATTAAACTGGTTACAGAATATATCAGTTAATTTTTAGTCCTTGACCTTGTAAAGACACTATGTAGATAGATACAATGGTGGCAGGTCAAGTGTAGTAAACCATAAGAAGAACGCCTTTAAAAATTCTCAACAATATACATTAGATATTTTTACAAAAACATTTCCTCCTGTATTACCAAATGCAGACTCAAACATTATAACATATAAACTCTACTATATTTCGTTAATTATTTTTTCATCATCATTTTCATAAAATATATTCACTGGATTTCAGCGTATTAATAGGTTGGCTGTGGTGCTTAACAGAATATGTAAAACAAAAACCTGTTAGTAAAATGATTTATATTTCTTATTGGGTTCCTAATATATTTTTAATGGCATTTTACAATTAAATTATAAAGCACATGTAGCCAGCTGAGTGGTATAGTGGGTAGAGAGTACTGTACTTAGTTAATCATCTAAAGGTCCAGGGATCGATTCCCGGTGATGCAAAAGGATTTTATGCGCTTTTTCAGCTCTCATATCCACTCACCTTGTGAAAATGAGTATTTAGGCTATAAAGGGACAGTGGAAGTAAAGTATAGTGCGGATCACGTAACCGTGTACTCGGATCTCAGTGTTTCGTTGGACGAGATTTCTCGTGTACTACCACTTCTAAAAACATGTTACTTATTCAGAATGTTCTATTCATCAACTTCTGCATTCGATATGTCTACACAAAATATTTCACGATTGCTTGTTATATTTACACCGAAGCTAATTTATCATCTAATTATATAATAGATAATGACAAGGTAGTGTCTTGACAGTCCTTATCATGTTTGTAAGAAAGTATTCATACAACCTCCAGTCTCGCCTACTGCGATCATTCAAGGTCAAGTGCACGGTTACGTGGTCTGCACTATTACTGGGTCACATTACCTTCTTCACCTAAGGCAACTCTATCCTGTCTCACTTAAACCTTCTAATTCAAATAACAGGAGTCGTTATTATTATTATATCACAAATATGCTTTATTCCTTTAAAAACATTTTCACGAAATATTTTTATGAATTATTTCTTTCACTCTTAAAACTCTATAATTTTGATATTTATCACTGTTATGTGTTTATATTATTTTAATAAGTAATAAATTAAGTTTGACACGAGGGAAAATAAATTATCAGCTAATCTATCAGTGAAACATTCTGTGTTACGTTTATAAGAGTTTAGTAAACGCTATTTTTTTGCATATCGTATTAATTATATCTACACGTAATCTATATTGAAAAAGAATATATACCTTGTCTACAGAAAACCTTAAAACGAGAAAAATAATAAAACTTGATGGTGACGTCTTAAAAATTTTAATATTTCGAAAAAATACAAACACAACTTTACTTCTAAACGCGGATAAAATGTTTTAAAATCGTGTTTTTCTTATACACCAGAGAATTATACATTACAATATATTGTTACAAATAATCCGGATGGATTTGGTTATGTTACAAAAACACAAAATAACCTTTTATAAGAGAAATTAACAAGTGAAATGGCTTCCATTTTGGTGTACGTTTCTGCATCGCCTTACAAAACAAGGAGGCCGTGTTTAACGCTTTCAAAATTTACCTCGTTCATTAAAATTTTTTTTTTCAATCAAATATATTCTAACCTGTTACTTTGCAGCTATATTTTAACCTAATGCTCTGTTTTATAGAATGAAAAAAAATATTGTATACATTTTTGCGTGTGTTGGTAGTGGTTTTTTCAAAATTTTAAATTTCTGGGACGCCAGCATCAAGTTTTAAATTTTCTCCGTGATTTTGAAGACTTTCTGCATTACCAAATATTTTCTTTCGCTAATAACTATTACATCTAGGAAGCCGATACATATCAACGCCATTTTGTTATGAATATGTATAAGTTCTGACAAATGATCTGTGGGTGAAAAAATAATGACAGAAGCACAAGTACAATACAACATAAAAAAATTGTTTTACCATTTTCACTAATTCCCAAAGGCTTTCTTCGTAGTCACCATTGTTTTACGTTAGTATCATTTTGTAATTTTTATCAAACAATATGGACTACTAACTGTGATGTATTCATGGATTGAAATTAGTTTAATGCTTTTCAAAATTAACTTTAGCGTAAGAAATAATTTTTCATAATTAAATATATCTGTAAAAAGTGTAAAGCGTCTGGTATTTAACCTGCATTAGATGGTAAAACTAAATCAATATGATTTTATTTTCAGAATAACTTTTCAAGTCTCACTGTACATAACTGATGTACCATTTAGATGTAAAGACTTAACTCGACGCTGGCAAAATTTAATATATTTAATATTTATAATTGTAGCATGGGAAATGCTTGTATATATATTGACTGATGGCCACTGCTTTTTTGCTTTGGATTGATGTGTGATTTTATTTATAAATTTTATATAATTTGTTCTTATTAACAACCAATGTGATGTAAATACTTCGCCGGTTAAACAATGTACTTTCTGTCATACTGCCATTTCCTTGCAGCTGATTTGTCTGCGAGAATTATTTGAGCTAATTAATCTGTGATTTGCTACATGTGTTGAAAGTATTTATTCGTCAATAGTGTAGTAACAAAATAACAGTTTTTCATATTATTTTGATCATGTTTTAAATAATTCTGTAAAACGCACTTGCGTAATGGATATTTTTAAAATGAAAATGTTACATGTGTGCATAATTTTATTTAAATTATTGTCCAAATTTAAAAGTACTAAACACTATTTTTCAATTTAAAATTGTCAGAAAAAACTTACTTTGTCGATTATAATAAAAAATATTTGTACTTCCTTATTTATTTGTACTTCCTTATTAGTCAATTACTTACATAAGTTGTTTAATTTTGTAAACCTAATACATAAACATAAATATAAAAAATTTGAAACAAATATTAATAAGTTTTAAAATAAAAAGTATACACCTGTAGAATATATTGCTGTATTTAAATAACTTTACATAATGTAGATGACTAAGTTAAATTATTTTAGCTTTTAAATATCATTCTATTTAATTTCAGTGTAATTGTGAGAATTAGCGACCACCTACGATATATTGGAAAATTGTTCAAAACCTCCAAATAGGACGATATGCACAAGAATTTTTTTTAAAATTTTACTCGGAAATTAATGTTTTATCAATTTAATGTCGGGTGAAAAATCTACTGCGGAGCATTCAGTTCTGCATCGTTCGCGGAGTGATACAGTGACGTCACAACTGTAGTTGGTGTTTTAGCAATCTAAACTTTATGAAACAAAAACATGTCCTGAAGCTATATTGATAACTTATTTTTGTTAAAGATTAATTTTATATATCTATATTGCAATTTACCTATGAAGTATCCAGTCAGCATAGATTTGGTTCTAATTTTATACATTTAACCATTTAGGACACCTTTTATTTATATTTTAATATAGGTATATGTATAGTAATCTATATATTTAAAAGCCAATCTGTCTTAACTGGCGGCTTTATAAATATGTTTAAATATAAGTATGCAAAAACTATAAAAATTAAGCCAAACCGTTGTTTCTCAAATATCTACACACGAAAGGTATGTGTGACGTCACTGTATCACTCCGCGGCAGATGCACAACTTAATGCTCCACACTAAATATTTTAACCAACTTTAAATTTTTTTAAATAACTTTCAAAGGACAATTAAAATAAAATCTTGTGCATATCGTCCTATTTGAAGATTTTGAAAAATTTTTTAATATATCGTAGGTGGCCGCTAATTCTCACAATTACCAATTTCACTTACAATATTGTAAGCTTATGAAATAATGTGTTCTAAAACTTTAAAAATACAAAAAATATACACAGGTGCACAATTTCTCATAATACAATAACTACTTTAATCGGAACATGTTTTTAGCAATGTGTTGCCCTCATTAGTAACTAATCGACACTTTTGTATTCTAAGAATTGTATTGTGACAAGCTGTGTGCAAACGTTTATTTCTTGTATATTTAATCTCACAAGCTGTTTAACTTATAATATTATAAACATTGTTTTACAGTCTCATATTAACTTCCATTTTTATTACACAAAAGTTGTTTATTAATCGACTAGTTTATCTGATATAACTATAATGAAGGATGTCATTAAAAGATTTTAATGAACGATAGAAAATACTTTTATTTACGAGTTTTACTGGCATTTGACTTTTATTTCTAAATGATTTTTACAGAAACGTGTATTTATTTTCTAATTATTTATTTTAATTTTCTAACTTATAATTTGTTGAAATAAATTTTGTTTAAAAAGGTTCTATATAGGAACTAATCTACGATCAGGTAAACAGTTGTAAAATGAATAATATTTTATATCCTTTATACTAGTTTTAAAGTGTCTGAAAAAACGCCTTAAAGTAATTGAATAAACTCAACACTTAAAATTAATTTTAAATAAATCGCATTGTGTAGTGAATTTTCATTAAATATGATTCTATAATTCATTTGATTTATTACATTCTTATGTTATTTTAAAGATTTCTTTACATTTAAAAACACAATAGTGTTGTCACATTAGTGACAATATTTCTTGCTGTCCAAATCCACTGCCATTGTAATATAGTTTATCCTTGTATGAATATAGTGTTAAACACATAACAGATTATTAATATATAACAGTTATAAGCTACTAGTAATCAAGGTTGTCCCGCAATAGTCATAACTTGAGATTTGAGATCTACAGGGTTGCCAACAGCTAAACGAAGTGATAGCACAAAGAAGGTTAGGCTAAATGTAATGCGTTGTTAATATAGAAGAAAGAATCAATGATCTCATCAGTGTTTGTAATTGATAGAAATAATTACTGTAATTAAAATATATTGTAAATTGTATTTCATCAAATAAATTCTAGACTTGTGTATAGCTTTTGTAATAAATATATTTGTAGACAAAAAGCGTTTTTATTTTACTCTACTTTTAAACAATTATACAGATATAATTTTACAATTACATTTACAGCATGTATGGTAACACATTTATAAACACGACTGTCTCTATACCAAGGGATATCTTAAGATATTATTTGATGTTAGGGACAGTTATTTCTGGAATCTCATGGACTCCCACAAAGAGAGCAGAATGTTCACTACATGCAACAAAACTGAAATCTTTTTTACTCATACCTGTTTCGACATCTCACGTTGTCTTTTTCAGTGATAAGTATGCACTGTCAATGTAATATAAAGTCTATATGTCTCGGTCAAATGTTGAGTTTAGTGTTTTCAATATATTTTTTTTTGTGAAAAAAAATTATAAATTTTATAGTCTTTTTTGTTCCGAATTTAAAAAGCCAAAAATAAGTTAATCAGTCTGAAAGTTCCCTATGATGATATCTCATGCAGACCTAATCTTTTAGATAAGAATAAATAATAAGCCAGATAATTATCAAGACAAAAGTTTACTCATTTATTGCAACATTTCGGCAACTAATTTGTTGCCCTTATCAAGTCAGAAAACAATTTTTACATTACATTATAAAGAAGTAAAAAAGAAATTTAAGTAAATTACTACTGTGGTCAAGAAACAATATTTTTATCATTGTTTGCTAATTTCCAGTTTGTTTATTTTATTCGTTTCATTCATTTTTAACCCTCCAGCACTATTTATGATTGTTTGTGGTAACCATGGCAACAGTTTAAGGTTGTGCAATGGCGGCTTCGACGACAACCAGATGAGAGAAAAAAAACATATATGTCTTTGAGAAGCTCTTTTCTTGGTATTGGAAAGTTAGCGCAATGCCATAGCGCGCTAGACTTTCAACATGAAAATTAATAGTTCGAATCCGGTTAGACCCCAAAATTTTTATAATTTAATTATTGAATAAATGTTTAAAAAAACTTATTAACATCAATTGTCATTCAATGTAGGTTAAACGAAATGTATTTTAACTTGATTGGATGAATAAAAACGTATTTTATTAACGATTGAAGATTTGTACAAGGTTCTAAAGAGAGTGGGAGCTAGTAGAAGGAATTTAATAAGGACTTATCAAGGATTTAATATAAAAAAATGTTTTTAGGTAATTTCCTACTGAAGTCTACAAACAAGAATTTTATTTTAGTTACTTTTTATTTTTAATTAAAATTGATATAAATATGTATTTACATATGCCAGAATAACTATATTAATTGGCAAAATAGAAAACTAATATCCTTGAAATTTTTCATTTCCTTCTCTATACAGTATAGTGTTAGACTATTATTTTTGCTTGTTACTATTTATCCTTGACGATTTTTGTAAATGGTTTGATTCTCGCTAGTAGGCGTATTTAAAATTTTTGAACCACAACTAACCTACAATCCACGCTTGTAGATGTAAAACAAATAATATTTAAAAAATTTGTTTTAAGTAAATTGCTACCGAGTTCAAGAAAGAAACATTTTATCATTGTTTGCTTATTTCCAGTTTGTTTATTTTATTCCTTTCATTTTTTCTAACCTTACAGCACTATTTTGTGGTAACCATGGTAACAGTTTAAGGCTTTACAATGAAGGTAAAATAATAAATCCTTATCAAGTCTGAAAACAAATTTTACATTATATTATGAATAAGCACAATAATACAAGTACACTCACAACAAAAAGTTGTAAATCTGTAAAACTTTTTATTGAAATTTTAGTCAAAAAACCTTTTAAAAATAAACCCACCAATATGATGAAAGTCATAATTCATCTAAAATATAATTAAATATAGCAACAAAAGAGAACAAAATTTGTTTTGTGTGTGTGTACTTGTATTTTCGTTCTTATTTATTATGTAAAATTTGTTTTTAGGCTTGACAAGGCCAGCAAATGAGTTGTAATAAGTAAATAAACTTTTGACTCGATATTTAACCAACTTATTATTTATTCAATAATTATCTCGAGTGCTCAAACAAACTTTTAGGTAAGAATTGGTTAAAAAAATTATCTAAAGAATTTTGAAAATTGTCATTGAGTTAACCTCTTTGAGAGTAGAAAGTAAAATTTGGTGACAAAGATAGTCCCTTTAGTAACAAACAAACACATCTTTGTGGATTTTCCTCACATTATTTTAGAAGACTGCTTTAAAAATACTGCAAGGATACAATACATTATACGAGTATAAGTGGTAAACTGAATGGGGGTAAAGAAAAAAGAGTTATAGTTTCACAGTACAGTATATCTATTGGAAACACAGATTCATTTTATTACTCTTCTGTAGCCATTGCATTCATGTTCTACTGAGGATAAAGATAAACTAAAGCTAGAAAATATAGTTTAGCCCAATCTAAAAGGCATCTAAGGGAAACTCTGCTTTGTATCTTTGTTCATTACGTAATACACTGTCAATGTTCATTTATTTCGTTCAATAATACACTTATTCCTTTTATTTCTGTCTATATGTTGAATATTTTTCTGTTTAGTACATCCTTCAGAGTAAAAATACTGGTAAGATAGTTAATCTTTTGCGTTCAAAAAGTCCCTCCACAACAGTTTTTTGTTACGACGTTAGCAGGTTTTTATATCCCTCCCCACTCCATAGACAAGAAAAGAACTGCCGGTGCAACCAAGTACGTTCCAAAGATTGCAGACATCAACACTTCCAAGGTCTGTTATGTCGGGACAATCCACAAAAAAGGTAATAATGTCACCAATAAATCACACTCACTGCACTAGCGTACTGCGGAAGGACTTTTTGAACGCTTTATTATTACAGAACGATGTATTCAAGTTCGGTTAGTTTTCTATCAAATTCCTCATGGAAGTAGAGAGATATCTTCTCATGGAACATTCAGAACTCCTGTTAGTGCACATTTGCACGAATTAAATCACAGTTTACAACAAAAAATATTTTTGCTTATTTAAAACTATAAATTACCAACTTTTGAATTGTTAATTGGGAGGATTGTTTATTAAGTTCATTTACAAAAAAATTACTTCAAGTAGCAGAGAGTTTACTTCCTCACACGATATACATTGTATGCAATGTACCCATTATTGAATGATTAGTATCCAGTAACCAAGTGAAATGTACAAACGTTTTTGAGATAATCCCGTCATTAAAAGTACCAAAAGGCTTTATCTACATAATCTTATTTTAGTTTGCCTACAAGTCATTCACTCGAATGAAGGTATATATATATATATATATACCTTTTGGAACTCTGCAGAAATAACAGAACTAAACCGAGTATAATATAGATCCTTGCTTACGAGTCTTCCTCTAACAACTTAAGTTGTATTTTTTTTCATAATAGAGAAATAAAACGTCTTAACCACAAAACCTTTTCTTTAAACCCTTAAATACCTTATTATTGTAAAGCAATCATCTTCAGAGAAAATTATTACATAATTAAATCTATTTTTGTTCCTTAGACTCTTCTCCATGTTTTTATTTCTCAGATAATATAATTTGTAATGCTTTTCCTACTCTGTTTTCTTCTTGTACTCAAATAATGATTTCTGCTCACTTTCTATAATTCATGTATTACAGCTTTGTGTATCTATTATGTTGAGTTTCATTAATGATTGGATTTTCCCTAGCTTAGCAGTCTCCATATGTTCTTATTTGTCATCTTTCAGAACCTATATTGTTTTTCTTACTCTATTTTTTCCTGTCCTAAAATTAATGCTTTCTGTTTAATTTTTATGTTTATTTTCATGTTTAACATCAGGTTAGTGTTTCCTTGATGATTGGATTTTTTTCCTAGCTAAGCTGTCCCTCAAGTTCTCATTTGCACGTTTCCTAACCTTTATTGTTTATGTTGTTCTATTTTCTTGCTGACCTGAAAATAATATTTTCTGCTTACTTTTTATGTTTCAAGTTTTAAAATGCTGTGTCTCTTCCATCGTATTTGAATTTAAAAATTTTATTTTAATTTGGTTTTTTCATTAATGTTTTAAACATTTTTCTTTTCTTCTTTGTTGTCATTTCAAAATGTCTTTGTTATGCTGATTATAAATGGATATTCTATAAACGTGTTATTCAATTCTTTCAGTTTTTTCCATACAGTGGCATCCTTTAAACATGCAACTGTACTGTCGTTGATAGCTTTTTAAATGCATTGCATTATTAAACCTGTAACTGTGGCATATATTCAAAAAATACCACGAATAAATCGAAGAACAGAATATTTAAAAATTTTCTGAACATCCGTTTACATAAAGAAATATTTTGTATAAGTTTACATAGCGTGAATTCAACCTAAAAATAGTAACCGACTTTCTGCTCTAAACAGTAAACTTGGCAGGATTGCTAATACTATTTAAAACCCAAAGAGACCTTTAAAAGCAAATAGAGTTTTTACAAGGCTTCGAGATAATCGCAATAGCGACCCTGCAGCTTCCAGTAGTGTGGGAATCCAACCCACTGAAATACCTCCCAAGGCCACAACTTGGCAAGCAATTCCAGCAGGTCCATCTTCTTTACCAGCTCAGGTATCGGGTTTCAGCCCAGTGGCTGATCCCAAGGTTATATCCATGATTTCCTTCTCTCGCGTGAAATGTGAAGATCTATATTCAATATATGATCGGATCGTGGCTTCGGTTTATTGACCCACCTCCGTACCTTCTTCTACTAAGAGTTGTAGTGAAATAATACTATTATTTTTATTATTAAATTCATTCTATTAGCTCACTCTCTCCTGATATATATAGCTTGTACAAACTGTCAATCGTTATTAAAATACATATTTATTCATCAAATCACGTTCAAATAATTTTTTTTAACCTATAGTTGATAACAATTGATTTTAATACAGTTTCTTCAAATATTGACTTAATAATTAAATTATAATAATTTGGATGCCTAGCCGGATTCGAACCTAGTGTTCTTCATGAGATTCGAATCTTCATGTTCAAAGTCTAATTAGTTTCTCAGAGCTAGAAGTGTATTTCTCAAAGTATTATAATTTTTTTACTCCCATCTGGTTATCGTCGAAACCTCCGTACAACCTTAAATTGTTACCATGGTTACCACACAATATCATAAATAATGATCTAGGATTAAAATTGAATGAAAAGAATAAAATAAACAAACAAACTGGATTAACGGTATCGAAAGTTGGTTCACAAACTAACAATGCGAAAAGAAACTACAACACAGTGCAAACGACAAAAAAAAGAAAAGGTATAAATAGTAACAAACAAAAATAGTCCAACACCTTACATAGAATGGAAAATTGCAAGGAAATTCTCTTTCTATTTTGCCACTTAGTATTGTTATTCTGACATATGCATATACATAAACGAAACTAAAATAAATTATTTCAATGGTGACTTTGTCAGAATTGAATTCTTTTTTTAAAATTTTATATTACTTGTAATTTGATAAACTTGGTATTTACAGCGGCAATAAATGTTTCAAATATTATATTTTAATTATGAATGTAGTCTGATTAAAACCGGTAACGACTTAAAGCCACTGTGCCGTACTTCAATCTTAATCTTGCTGTACATTTTTATTGTAAACACAAGTAATATTATAAAAATGAATTCAATTCAATACCTACTTAAATCAACAATGACAATTTTTTATTTCAGTTTCTTTTTATTTTATAATTACAACTATTATAAATATATATGCATATGTAAGAATAACAATATTAAGTGATAAAATATAAATCGAATTACCTTGCAATTTTCTATTTCCCTTTCTAAGTATGGTGTTGGACTGTTATTTTTATTTGTTACCATTTAAACGTTTTCTTTTAATTTGTCGCTTGCATTGTGTTGTAGTTTCTTTTCGCTTTCCTTTCGCTTTGACCGTTTGTAAAGCTATGTTGGATACAGTTTGTTTATTTTATTATTACCATTCATTTTTAATCCCTAAGCATTATTATTGATATTGTGTGGTAACTATGGTAACAATTTAAGAGTGTGCAATGGAGGTTTCGATGACAACCAGATGAGAGCAAAAAAAAAAAAATTCATGGACTTCTTTGAGAATCACTTCTAGCTATGGGAGTTGGCTCAGTGCCAAAGCACTAGACTTCGAACATGAAGATACTCAATTCAAATCCTACCTAGACCCCCAAATTTATATAATTTATTGATTGAATAAATATTTGAAAAAATCTGAATTAACATCAATTGTCATCCGCTTTAGGTTGTAAAAAAATGTATTTGAACTGGAGTGGATGAATAAAAAAGTATTTTATAACCAATTGAAAATTTGAACAAGATATTTATAGAGAGAGTGTGAGCCAATAGAAGGAATTGAAAATTAATATTCAGAATTTTCTGGTAAAAAGGTTAGCTGATGGTTACGACAACAAAAAAGACCACATCTCAACCACACTAGAACAGTATGAAATTTTTTCAAACACACAAAATACAAACCTAATAAACGAACAACCCAATACGATTCACATATACTCTTTGACACTATTGAAAACCTGCCTTAAAAACCGTTACCGCTTACCAGGGTCCAAGCGGAAAATTTAGACACTGATGAAGATCGCCACGGAGCGATTGAAAACGTTCTGTCTCAGTAAGTTGTTACAAATTTACTAAATTTGTTCGGATAGTTATAAACTAATGTAAAGTTATTACTAAAGTATTCTCGTACTTTTAGTTTTTTATGAATGTATATATATATATATATATATATATATATATATATATATAATAAATTTAAAATATTTCAAAAACAAGAATACTTTTAATGAATATATTTATTCAAAGCTTTTCGTCGATAAAATAGTACCAGCATCTTCAGAAAAATAATTATCTAATAAAATTTTATTAGATTGTTTTATTAGATAATTATTTTCCTGAAGATGCTGGTACTATTTTATCGGCGAAAAGCTTTGGATAAATATATTCATTAAAAGTATTCTTGTTTTTGAAATATTTTCAGTTTATTAACTATATTACAAGAAAACATATCACCATATTTAATATACAGTACACTCTCCATTATCCGTGGGCGGATTATCCGGGGTCTGCCATTGTTTTACAAATAACCAATTTTTATTCCAATCAGATTCATGTCTTTAAATTTCCAAACGGTGAATTACGACGTAAATACAGATAAGGCTTAATAGAAGTTAAGATGAAGGGAATAGATATGTAAATATGTACATACTAATTTTTACATTGAAAGGGAAACATCCCGACGCGGGCCAGCGAAATATAAGGGGCGAGCAAACTACTGTATATAAGAGACAATTACAAAATGCTTGGACGCCCGAAAACCTAATGTGTATCATAAGATTGTAAACAAATGTCAGCTAATCTCGGCTATAAATAGTCTAGGACGTGACATATACATTATCTATGTCTGTCAGTTAAACAGTTTACATACATATTTAAAAAAATTTTAAATATAATAATGTGTTTACTTAAATACAGAAAGTTCTGTATACGCTAAATACTTCCTGAATATGAATGCGTGGTTCCTGACCTTAAAGTATGTGGTTGGTAAATACATGCAGGCTGTATTATTAGTAGAGGTATATTGAAATACGACAAACGGGATGAAAATGCAATCAAGTCATGAGTTAAACTGAATAGGTTAAAAGAGATTGAAAACATCATCAAAAACTTGAGTACTATTTAAAATAGAATAGGAAATTAAGAACCACGTTATTTTCCTTCGTTCTGTTATCACTTCTTTCCTTTAATCTTGTCTGTTCTTACTTAAAGGTTCAAGCTTCCTTACAATATTTTTGTTATATTCACACTAACAAGAAAAGAATAGGTGGAATAAGACCAGAAATAAGAAAAAGATCAGAAACGATTAAGTATTGCGGACGTGTAGCTTTAAGAAGCAGATGAGTAAACTGACGAACTCAGTTGATCAGAACATAAAAACTGAAGATATTTAGGGCGAAGAAGACGATAAAAAATAGTTTGAAGGATAGAAAGAAGCAAAACAACGCCATAACAGGAAGAGTTCCGAAAGAAAGGAAAATGGAACAAGATAAAAAAATATAATAATAAAAAGAAAGGACATGCATATTAGAGATAAGTCTAGGTGGTAATAAATACCAAAAGAAGAAAATTAATAAAAAAGCATGACGAAATGAAGATCTTCGGAAAGAAAAAGATAAAGAGAAGGACTTTAAATATGGCGGAGAAATAGCCCGAATAACGTCATGAAAAGAAGGAGAAATGAATGGAACAAGAGAAATGGAAAAGGATGTTTTCAAGAGAATATTGTACAAGAGAGTAAAAACGATAGTAAAATACAGAATACTTAAAATAATAACCTTTAAAAGATGTTATAGAAAGCATAATAATAAAAGAAGTAATGCCAGATGAATAAAGAGCATGATGAAATGAAGATCATCGAAAAAAAAGAAGATAAAGAGAAGGACTTTGAAGACCGTGGAAAAATAAGCTGGATAACGTCATGAAAAGGTGGTGTCTGAGAAAAAGATAATGGAACAAGAGAAATGGAAAAGGATGTTTTCAAGAAAATATTGTACAAGAGAATAAAATGAGAAAGTGAAACCTATAAAATACTCAAGATACTAGCCTAGTAAAAGATATACTAGCTAGGCCAATTTTTTTATGTTGAAACAAAATTAAAATATAGAATTAATGTTTTCAGTAAAAAATACAATAACTGGACATTTTTTTACAAAAAAAAAAAAAAAAAAAAAATACATAACGAATACACAATCTAAAAGCGATTGTTGATAAGTAGAAGTAAATTTACGTGACAAAAAATCGATTTAAGAAAGTAAATATTATTCAATCGCCATTAACAGTTCCGTATAAAGAAATTAAAAATGTATGGTAACTAAAAATAGGAAAACGTTTTCCACAGCATGCTTTAAATATGGAACTGAAAAGCTTTATACAATGTTCAATAAATGTATAAATTTAAAAACAAACAGAATGGAACATCCCAATAATCTCATTCAAACAGAATGGTAATTCTCACCACAATACGCGAGTTCCTGAAACCAACAAAATTAGCAGAAAGTATAGAAAATAAATAAAAATATATATAGATCAACATTTATGTTCATTGCATCTGCTAATTAATTAGCTAGTAATAAAAATAAATAAACAAAAAATTGTAAAGTTACTTTCTACTTGGGTCATCAAAGAAAAATTTTATTTTTACACGTTTTATTAAATAACTGCAATCAATATAAAAAAAGAAACATAACCTATGCGTTAAAACAGCTGTTCTACCACGTAACCTATAACATAAAATCAGCTGTTTTTTTAAAAATATATTATCACTTACTTTAAGCCAAATGGGACGAGTTTTTCTCTCATATAAAAGTAAAACTAATTAATTTAATTTAATTAATGAATTATTATTTGAAAAAACTGTATTAACATCAAGTGACATCCACTAAAAATTTTAAAAATGTACTGTGAGTGGATGAAAAAAAAGCATTTTATTAATAATTGAACAAATATTGAATTTGAACAATATATACACATCTATATATCGAGTGTGAACTAATAGAATGATCGAAATCTTGTTGCTGTTCATGACGAGCTGGTTGTTAATTACTTATTTCACTTTTGCCATTACTTGCGACCAAACTTTTTTTTAATTGAAAGTTGTTAAGTTGTTAACTTACACTTGGAGGAAACGTTTCGTCTTACGACTAGGAAGGCTGAAGAAGTCGTAAGACGAAAACGTTTCCTCCAAGTGTAAGTTAACAATTCAACAACCTTTAGTCAACAAAAGTCTGGTCGCAAGTAATAGTAAAAGTGTAATAACTAATAGAAATAGTTGAAAAACAAACAAGCAGGAACTACACTATCTGTTTATAAATCTAAGTAATATATAGTACAGTGAACGACAACAAAATCCCAAAACACGAAATGTACAACCGATAAAGACCATGAAGAAAACCAGTCTGAGATAAAAGGTCGGAAAAATTTCTCACGGTTTCGAGGTAAATAAATGATTGAAACAGTGACGCTGTAGATACAGAGAGAGAGAGATCTCCCACACTTTAAAATCTGCTTCAATCAAGTGTTGAAAAGATGTAAGTCATTGCGGGACAATAGGAGGCACTGAATCAGTAAATCCTTTATACCGCGTGTTTTGCAGACGACCGATGCGCCGCGATGAGCTGATACTGATGTCATGGGAAGAAAATTATCGAAGACTATAAGAAATAGAGGGTTGGAGTAAGAGAATTGGGTTACAAGTGAGAGTAGAGCATTTAAAGATGGAAATGTCATGGATCTGAAAGCACGACAAGATTATATCTTTGCTCTAAACTATACAAGCAAGGGAAGAATTTCGTCGTTAAATTTAAATACTTTCCAAAAAATAATAATAATAACGCCATTAAGTGTTGTATCATTAAAAGGACTCTTCGCATTCAAAATGGACGGTTTAAAAAGCTCGAAAAAAGAAAATTAGTAGCGAAAGCATATCAGAAGCATAATAAAGTAATAAAAGATTTATAATCGATCCAGCTAAGGTTATGTGGCTTAGTACAGACTGTACGGTGTGAGAAGTTACCTTAAAGCTATCTAACGAATGACAGGATAAAGTTGGACGAAGGAATTATTAAAGCCAGAGATAAAAACCTGTTAGGTATATTAAATGTTGAAAGGCAGGACAAGTAAAAATAATGTATATTTGGGATGAATGAAAAACTGACATGAATAGCTACTATACTATCTGCACATACTTGGGATGGATGGCTAACTGACACGAGTAGATACTTAAAATAAATGTATACTTGATATGAATGGGTACTGGAAATGGATTAATACTTGGGATTAATGGATGTTCAAGACGTATGGAAATTCGGAATGAATGGAACATTGGGTGTTATAAATGGATACTTTATCGTAATGGATATTTGTGGTGAATACACATGTAATATGGATACTTGGAATAATTGTATACATGATAGGAATGAGTACTTGGTACATGACATGGATGATTACTTAGGATGAACGTATACTACAGATGAATGGATACTTCGAAGGAATGGAAAATTGAAATTATTTGATAATTACGATTAAGGTACACATTAGACTTTAAACGAATGAATTGGTGAGGGGAATTTATAATTGCAATGAAAGAATATCTGAAATGGATGGAAACGTGGAATGATTTGATAAGTGAAATGAATAGATGGTTTGGATGAATGAATCCAGTGATTAATCAAAACTTGTATTGAATAGATACTGTAAATGGATGCATACTTGGAATTTATGGATGGTCAATTGGGATGAATGGATTTTCGTTACAAATGAACTCTTGAAATAAAGGCATACATAGAATAAACAAAAACTTGGTATAATGGATGGAAAAACTAATGGATGGAATAATGGGAACTATGGATGGATACTAGAAACCTGTATTAATGGGAACTATGGATGGATACTTGAAACCTGTATTATTGGGAATGTCAAAAATACTTGGAACTAACGGATGGAACTAATGGAATAATGGGAACTATGGATGGATACTTGAAACCTGTATTATTGGGAATGTCAAAAATACTTGGAACTAACGGATGGAACTAATGGAATAATGGGAACTATGGATGGATACTTGAAACCTGTATTATTGGGAACGTCAAGAATACTTGGAACTAACGGATGGAACTAATGGAATAATGGGGACTATGGATGGATACTTGAAACCTGTATTATTGGGAATGTCAAAAATACTTGGAACTAACGGATGGAACTAATGGAATAATGGGAACTATGGATGGATACTTGAAACCTGTATTATTGGGAACGTCAAGAATACTTGGAACTAACGGATGGAACTAATGGAATAATGGGGACTATGGATGGATACTTGAAACCTGTATTATTGGGAATGTCAAAAATACTTGGAACTAACGGATGGAACTAATGGAATAATGGGAACTATGGATGGATACTTGAAACCTGTATTATTGGGAACGTCAAGAATACTTGGAACTAACGGATGGAACTAATGGAATAATGGGAACTATGGATGGATACTTGAAACCTGTATTATTGGGAACGTCAAGAATACTTGGAACTAACGGATGGAACTAATGGAATAATGGGAACTATGGATGGATACTTGAAACCTGTATTATTGGGAACGTCAAGAATACTTGGAACTAACGGATGGAACTAATGGAAAAATGGGGACCATGGATGGATACTTGAAACCTGTATTATTGGGAACGTCAAGAATACTTGGAACTAACGGATGGAGCTAATGGAATAATGGGAACTATGGATGGATACTTGAAACCTGTATTATTGGGAACGTCAAGAATACTTGGAACTAACGGATGGAACTAATGGAATAATGGGAACTATGGATGGATACTTGAAACCTGTATTATTGGGAACGTCAAGAATACTTGGAACTAACGGATGGAACTAATGGAATAATGGGAACTATGGATGGATACTTGAAACCTGTATTATTGGGAACGTCAAGAATACTTGGAACTAACGGATGGAACTAATGGAAAAATGGGGATCATGGATGGATACTTGAAACCTGTATTATTGGGAACGTCAAGAATACTTGGAACTAACGGATGGAACTAATGGAAAAATGGGGATCATGGATGGATACTTGAATCCTGTATTATTGGGAACGTCAAGAATACTTGGAACTAACGGATGGAGCTAATGGAATAATGGGAACTATGGATGAATACTTGAAACCTGTATTATTGGGAACGTCA
This sequence comes from Prosapia bicincta, assembly GCA_036971475.1. Lineage (NCBI taxonomy): Eukaryota > Metazoa > Arthropoda > Insecta > Hemiptera > Cercopidae > Prosapia > Prosapia bicincta. Next base: position 129,347,354 of record JBAIZL010000002.1, on the reverse strand, counting down.
AGAATACTTGGAACTAACGGATGGAACTAATGGAATAATGTAAACTATGGATGGATATTTGAAATTACAGGAAAATATGGAACAACTGGATGAATGGATACGTGGGATGAATAGATGCTTTGAAAAATGTGTACTCGAGATGAATAAATATTTAAGGTGAATGGGTATTTGGAACGAATAGATTCATTGGGATGATTGGATACTTGAGAAGAAAAAATATGTTGGGTCAGAAGATGACATATGACGTTCTAAACGGTAGTATCTTGCGGGAGATTAATGAAGTTGCTTCACCTTTTTTATTGCAAATCCCAATATATTATTCTAGACGTCATGAACTACTTTCGCTAATTTACAAGTTTTTTTTTAGATTTTATATTATTGTTTTTGCTAGTATCTAGTTGTCACATTAGTTAACTTCAGTTATTCTTAATTAATACGTTTATCTACATTTTTTAGTGATTTTTTTTTTAGCTTGCATTTTAGATAGAATGTTTCTCGTTGTGGTATTACAAAATAAACCAGAACAGTCAATTTACCTGTATTTAGCGAGTTAGCAACGACCACTGTGTGCGTGGTTGTCATCCCGCAAGACACAGTCGGTAAGGACGTAGTTTTGGCCTAATGAAGATTGTACCGCCAAGGCAACCTGTAATTGGGCGACGGTCGCCAATTATACGCCGGACGAAAGTTCTCGGAACCAATTGCGCACATGGTGCTGAATTTTTATAGTGTTTTTGTTTAAAATAAGACGGTTCCCTTGAACAGTTCCCAGTGTTTGATAAAAATTGTTTACTAAATAAAATTTAGGCAATTTGTGCAGAAAATTATCCATATAGCATTGTATATCCGATTATGAACACTAATCGATGTATCACATCGAGGTTGTGAAGACTGCCATCTCGAAGTCCTAACACTTCGATAAGTGTGTAAAATGTAAACCTTCCGACTAATTTTGTTATAAAAGTTACAACTTTTAAAACACTATTATTTATTTTTTATAAACGTATTTAAAGATACTATTATAACGATCTAGTATTTATATTTTGTTCTTGACGACTATGAATCGAATTGACTCTTATCGTCCACGTAGAATGAAGGTAAGAAATAAACGTCCTGGTCTGCTACGTACAACAATATTATAAGGTAGGTCGCATTGCTGACCCCAGTTACTCGCTATAGCAGCCATAAGGTAATGTCTTAGGCTTAGGAAGAATAGCTGAAATAAAGTAATGTGCATAGTAAGACCTTAATACGTAGGGAGATGGGTCAACAACACGAACGGTTATCTGAAGCCCACCTACAATCAATTCCGATCATGGAAGGGAAAAGAGAAAACCCCTCCCTTAAATCTATATTAACAGAAACTACTGGGTAATAGAAAATACATTTTTACTGTCATAAGGAGCATATAGATTGAGCAAGTGTCACTTTCCCCAAAAATCGCTACTTTCCTCAGTGACCAACAATTTCCCCGGCAACCTATACTTTCATCAGCTACAAACACTTTTTCTGGCCACCAACAACTTTCCCCAACAACGAACACTTTTCCCAGTAACCGCTACTTTCCTCAGTGACAAACACTTCCTCCGGAATCTAATACATTCCCCGTCAACCAACACTTGCTCCATCAACCACTGCTTTCCCCAGCAACCAATACTTTTCTCAGCAACCTAGACTTCCTCAACTACAAACACTTTCTTCGGCAACCACCACTATCCCCAGCACAATCCTTATCCCCAGCAACCACCACTATCCCCAGAAACTACCTCTATCCCAGCAACCACCACTATCCCCAGCAACAATCACTATCCCCGGCAATCTCCACTATCCCTAGAAACCACCACTATCCTCTGCAACCACAACTATCTCCAGCAACTACCTCTATAACCAGCAACAATCACTATCGCCAGGAACTACCACTATCCCTAGAAACCACCACTATCCCCAGCAACAGCCACTATCTCCGGCAACCACCACTAACCCCAGAAACTATCACTATCCCCAGCAACTACCACTATCACCAGCAACAATCACTATCCCCAGCAACCACCACTATCCCCAGCAACAATCACTATCGCCAGCAACCACCACTATCCCTAGAAACCACCACTATCGCCAGCAACAATCACTATCCCCAGCAACCACCACTATCCCTTGCAACCACTACTATCCCCAGAAACTATCAATATGCCAGCAACTACCACTATCCCCATACACAATCACTATCCCCAGCAACCACCACTATCCTCAGCAACCACCATTATCCCCAGCAACCACCACTAGCCCCAGCAACAATTACTATCGCCAGCAACCACCACTATCCCTAGAAACCACCACTATCCCCAGAAACTATCAATATCCCCAGCAACTACCACTATCCCCATACACACAAACACTATCCCCAGCAACAAACACTATCTTCAGCAACCACCACTGTCTCCAGCATGAATGACCATCCCAGCAACCACAACTACCCCTAGCAACCACAACTATCCCTAGAAACTACCACTATCGACAGCAACGATCACTATCCCCAGCAACAATCACTATCCCTAGCAACTACCCTAGAAACTAGCTCCAGAAACTACCACTATCCCCAGCAACCATCACTATCCCCAACAACAACTTCAAGTATTTGTTGACCAAAACAAATCCTGAGAGAAAGGGAGTTCTTGAACGAACCTGAGTTACAGAGTCTGTTTCAACAGAATGGATGAAGTATTGACGAAAACAATTTATGAATCGTGGCCAGTTCCATGAGACTAAGAACAATCCACAGATTCCAGATGAGTCACAAAAAGTGCTCAAAGTGGGAAAAAGAAGCAAACGTAAGTAGGCTATACTGTAGTAAAACAAAATCCCAAAACATACTTTACACTTGAAATAACGTCGTTCAAAAAAGGATTTTCGTGAAATAAAATCAAAAATATTTTAACTACCTAAATATTTATTCTGGTTTTTACTAGTTATCAATAAGAAATAAAGTTATAATCCATTAAATAGTTAATTCGGTTTAGTCCATATTACAAAAGGCCGCTGTATATACTTGAAATAATCATAATACATATTTTCTAATTTTACGAGTCCTATATCGATGATTAGTACAAAATATATTTAAAATTATTTAACCTGTTTAAACTAATACCAACCAACTACAAAATAATTGTAACGTAAGCAGAAGTAAAATGACGTCATATATTTTTAAAATTATTTAACCTGTTTAAACTAATACCAACCAACTACAAAATAATTGTAACGTAAGCAGAAGTAAAATGACGTCATATATTTTTAAAATTATTTAACCTGTTTAAACTAATACCAACCAACTACAAAATAATTGTAACGTAAGCAGAAGTAAAATGACGTCATATATTTTTAAAATTATTTAACCTGTTTAAACTAATACCAACCAACTACAAAATAATTGTAGCGTAAACAGAAGTAAAATGACGTCATATATTTTTTAAATGAACTTGAACATCCGTTATAGATATAATTATCAAACATTTTTTTTATCTTCCTTAAAATAAAATAAATAATACACTCGACAATTGCGAACGAAAAATATTTGGAATTCTTGAATGTACTGAAATAAAAATGATCGACGAAAGAACATTTCGTCTCCGCCGCGCATAAAAATTCTATTTCCGTTTTTAAAGAATGTTTATTCAGCTCATGGGACTTTTACTCCGGACAAAAACCCTTCACACAAAAGCACGAAGACAAAGCGGAACGGGCACAGAGACTCCGGCTTAAACTGGTTCCCAGCAATTACTCTGTCCGGCTCAATATCATCCAAATTGGTTGCCTTTCAGTTTGGCTTCTTCTTTTTGTATTTGTTTTTGTTTTATGAAACAAAGAGTCCACTGCAAGCACGGGTTAATAATGTACAATTACAGATGGATTCCGTTCGACAAAAAGCGGTCATGTCATCTAATGGGCAGTGCAGCACAAGTACTTACCGACATTTCGGCGGAATAATTAACATGGTTCGCGAGGTTTCTGGGTGCTCGGGTCATGGCCGAGGGCCTTGGGTGCCCGCTCGCCACTCCGGTTAGCCTAACAACCGATAAATACATCTTTTTACTGCACGTATCTTTGCGTCTTACCGTATTTCTGTGCGTGTGTCAATGAAATTTCTATTCTGACTGAACAGTAAATAAAACAAAGGTTTTGAATATAAATTATTTATATATATTAAATATGGTGATATGTTTTCTTGTAATATAGTTAATAAATTAAAAATATTTCAAAAACAAGAATACCTTTAATGAATATATTTATTCAAAGCTTTTCGCCGATAAAATAGTACCAGCATCTTCAGGAAAATAATTATCTAATAAAATATTTTTACAAAATTAAACCATATGTGCTACAAACGACCATATGTATAAGTATTGCACTTTATGTAAATCTTTCTATAACATCAATGACCTTATAAATAGTTTGGCGCCTTGATCTCACTTGAATTTTTTCATCAATTAATTTGTCTTTAACTTTATGCTTATAAATTTCCAATGTTTCAAATATATTCACTTTTAATCCTTTATTTAATTCTTTTAATAATTTCATCATATTTTCTATTTCCGGAAACTCGTGTCCATTATTAATACAGTGCGTAGCTAAATTTGATTTGTATATGTTTGGTTTGATATAATGTTCTTTGTATCTTTCTTTTAATTTCTTTTTTGTTTGTCCTACATATAATTTATTACAGGTTTGACATTTTATATTATATACTCCATTTCTTTCGTGCATATTATTTTGATTTTTGTTATTATGGAATATAACATTTACTATTATTCTGTGGTGACTACGTCCGGTCACTTTGTGTATAAATGTCGGATGTTATGTGGGCATTGGAAATAATTAATTGTAAATTAAAATAGAAAAATTTTTATAAATATCTAATATTAAATGAGTTTTTGTCGTAAAAGGTTAGGAGAACCAGATGGAGACAAGAGAACCAAACTGTCAGAAGTGGGGACTCGCATCTTGTAACCCAAAAATGATTTCAGTAAGAATAGAAACTAGGAAAGTAAAAGTAACTGTGTGAATAGAAATAATAAGTTATGGAAATGTCTGTGCTTAGTCCTTACGAGTTTTACCATAAGTGTAAACACAAATAATATTTTTAAAAAATTTTTAAGTAAATTCCTACTGAGATTAACTGAGGAAAATTTGATTTTAGTTACCCTAGAGCACTATTAATAATATTGTGTGGTAACCATGGCAACAGTTTAAGGTCGTACAATGAAAGTTTCGCCGACAACCAGATGGGAGAAAAAATCCATATACATCTTGAGAAATATATTTCTAGGTATTGGTTACTGCCTAGGTGAGCTAGATTTCGAACATAAATATTCTCAGTTCAAATCCGGCTGGATCCCACAAATTTTATAATTTAATTATCGAATAAATATTTGGAAAAAACTTTATTAACATCCCCTACAGGTCTAACAAAATGTATTTGAACTTGATTGGACGAATAAAAACTTTATTAACAATTGAAAATTTGTACAAAATATATATCAGGAGAGTGTGAGCTAATAGAAGGAATTTAATAACAATAAAAATAATTTTCTAGCGTACACGTGGGATTAATTACAGAAACTTGGTCGTTAAAAATATTTTTAAATTTAAACAAACACCTTATAAAAAACATATACAATAAATTTACAAAAAAAATTAACCTCAACACAACACTACAACCTGAACACAAAAATAATAAAAATAAAAAAATCTACCTAAAATATAAATACACCAATAACAAAATAGAAAAAATAACAAATATATACAACAAAGAATACTACACTCCAACATACAAACCAAACAACAAAATAATAAAATATCTTAATAACACAAACCATAAAACAAATACAGAAAAACATAACCTATCAGGAGTTTACAAAATTACATGTAACAACATGTATATATATATATATATATATATCAGAAGAGTGTGAGCTAATAGAAGGAATTTAATAATAATAAAAATAATTTTCTAGCGTACACGTGGAATTAATTACAGGCACTTGGTCGTCAAATTTCAAATTTCACAAACGGTGTATAAGTTGAAAAATTGTTCGACTAATTTTAATTTAATCTATTTTTTTAAATCCATAACTCCCTACCTAAACATATTTTAATTATTTTTTACAATATCATTATAACAGAGTAACTGCTAGGCACCTGTGTTTGGCCCTGGTTGTCAACAGTTCTAATTACCGCCCTGATTGTTCCCTCCTCAGGATCGTTAGTCCCACCTAACTCCTCAGGAATTTATTCGCTGTCCTTCTACTTAATAATACGTGGACAATCTTTTACAACCTTGTTACAGAATAGGTAGAGCCCACTCACATACTCGCCCCTGTACTTGTGACTCTCACTTAGATTAATGCCACTCTTCTAATTACCGCCCTGATTGTTCCCTCCTCAGGATCGTTAGTCCCACCTAACTCCTCAGGAATTTATTCGTTGTCCTTCTACTTATTAATACGTGGACAATCTTTTACAACCTTGTTACAGAATAGGTAGAGCCTACTCACATACTCGCCCCTGTACTTGTGACTCTCACTTAGATTAATGCCACTCTTCTAATTACCGCCCTGATTGTTCCCTCCTCAGGATCGTTAGTCCCACCTAACTCCTCAGGAATTTATTCGTTGTCCTTCTACTTATTAATACGTGGACAATCTTTTACAACCCTGTTACAGAATAGGTAGAGCCTACTCACATACTCGCCCCTGTACTTGTGACTCTCACTTAGATTAATGCCACTCTTCTAATTACCGCCCTGATTGTTCCCTCCTCAGGATCGTTAGTCCCACCTAACTCCTCAGGAATTTATTCGTTGTCCTTCTACTTATTAATACGTGGACAATCTTTTACAACCTTGTTACAGAATAGGTAGAGCCCACTCACATACTCGCCCCTGTACTTGTGACTCTCACTTAGATTAATGCCACTCTTCTAATTACCGCCCTGATTGTTCCCTCCTCAGGATCGTTAGTCCCACCTAACTCCTTAGGAATTTATTCGTTGTCCTTCTACTTATTAATACGTGGACAATCTTTTACAACCTTGTTACAGAATAGGTAGAGCCCACTCACATACTCGCCCCTGTACTTGTGACTCTCACTTAGATTAATGCCACTCTTCTAATTACCGCCCTGATTGTTCCCTCCTCAGGATCGTTAGTCCCACCTAACTCCTCAGGAATTTATTCGTTGTCCTTCTACTTATTAATACGTGGACAATCTTTTACAACCTTGTTACAGAATAGGTAGAGCCTACTCACATACTCGCCCCTGTACTTGTGACTCTCACTTAGATTAATGCCACTCTTCTAATTACCGCCCTGATTGTTCCCTCCTCAGGATCGTTAGTCCCACCTAACTCCTCAGGAATTTATTCGTTGTCCTTCTACTTATTAATACGTGGACAATCTTTTACAACCTTGTTACAGAATAGATAGAGCCTACTCACATACTCGCCCCTGTACTTGTGACTCTCACTTAGATTAATGCCACTCTTCTAATTACCGCCCTGATTGTTCCCTCCTCAGGATCGTTAGTCCCACCTAACTCCTCAGGAATTTATTCGTTGTCCTTCTACTTATTAATACGTGGACAATCTTTTACAACCTTGTTACAGAATAGATAGAGCCTACTCACATACTCGCCCCTGTACTTGTGACTCTCACTTAGATTAATGCCACTCTTCTAATTACCGCCCTGATTGTTCCCTCCTCAGGATCGTTAGTCCCACCTAACTCCTCAGGAATTTATTCGTTGTCCTTCTACTTATTAATACGTGGACAATCTTATACAACCTTGTTACAGAATAGGTAGAGCCTACTCACATACTCGCCCCTGTACTTGTGACTCTCACTTAGATTAATGCCACTCTTCTAATTACCGCCCTGATTGTTCCCTCCTCAGGATCGTTAGTCCCACCTAACTCCTCAGGAATTTATTCGTTGTCCTTCTACTTATTAATACGTGAACAATCTCTTACAACCCCGTTACAGAATAGGTAGAGCCTACTCACATACTCGCCCCTGTACCTGTGACTCTCACTTAGATTAATGCCACTCTTCTAATTACCGCCCTGATTGTTCCACCCTCAGGATCGTTAGTCCCACCTAACTCCTCAGGAATTTATTCGTTGTCCTTCTACTTATTAATACGTGGATAATCTTTTACAACCCCGTTACAGAATAGATAGAGCCTACTCACATACTCGCCCCTGTACTTGTGACTCTCACTTAGGTTAATGCCACTGTTCTAATGATATCCTGCTATTATTATTTGTATCGAAACGGCCAACAGTTTACAGTTCATAGTTTGTTGTATTTAACTACTTAAATTTTAACAGTAATATTTATGAAACACATACTGTTATTTACATTAATTATTATACACGTTTTTAGTTCAGTAATTAGCCGCCTATTAGTTTCAGTATTGATTAGCATTAATTTTTCTGGTCATCTATACTAAAAATAAATTTGTATGTGTGTGTGTGTGTATGTGTGTGCGTGTGTGTGCGTGTGTGTGTGTGTGTGTGTGTGTGTGTGTGTGTGTGTGTGTGTGTGATGTGTGTGTGTGTGTGTGTGTGTGTGTGTGTGTGTGTGTGTGTGTGTGTGGTGTGTGTGTGTGTGTGTGTGTGTGTGTGTGTGTGTGTGTGTGTGTGTGATGTGTGTGTGTGTGTGTGTGTGATGTGTGTGTGTGTGTGTGTGTGTGTGTGTGTGTATGTGTGTGTGTGTGTGTGTGTGTGTGTGTGTGTGTGTGTGTGTGTGTGTTACTCAATCACGTAAAAACTGCTGGATCCATTGAGCTGAAATTTTACATGCACATTCTTATGGTCCCTGGTTAACACAAAGGCCTATGTTTATTTAGAAATTCCGTCCGAGGACTGCCCGCTGGACTTGAAAGCTCCCTTAACACTCAATTATCTCTACTCCATCGAATTGGCTTAATCAGCTGATAATCTCTGACTGAGTGACCTGTAAAAGTCACTTTTAAACACATTGAAACAGCTGATAATAATTGTTTGTTGTTATTAATCTTTCAAGGTTAGTTATACTTTGCAAATGTACAAGCAGAAGATTTTCTTTCTCTTGGTTTTTCAAAACAATAATCGGTAAATTTATAGTTTGATATATTTATTAGGATTTAACATATCTATACTATTATATAAAAATTTTGGTGTCTGTCTGTGTTTGTTACTTAATCACGTAAAAACTACTAGACCTATTGATCTGAAATTTTACATGGACATTATTATGGTCTCTGGTTAACACATAGGCTTATTTTTATTCCGTCAGGACACCTCCTTACTGGCCTTGAAAACTCCCATAAGACTCAATTACCTATACTCCATTATATACTTTGGCTTAATCAGCTGATAGTAAATGTGTGTTTGTAATCACCTGTAAAAGTCACTTTTAAACACAATTAAACAGGGGATAGTAAATGTTTGTTGTTATCCATCTTTCAAGGTTAGTTATACTTTACAAATGTACAAACAGAAGCTTTTCTTTCTCTTGGTTTTTCAAAACAATAATCGGTAAATTTATAGTTTGATATATTTATTGGGATTTAATATACCTATAGTATTATATAAAAATCTTGGTGTCTGTCTGTGTTTGTTACTTAATCACGTAAAAACTACTGAACCTATTAATCTGAAATTTTACATGGACATTATTATGGTCTCTGGTTAACACATAGGCCTATTTTTATTCCGTCAGGACACCACCTTACTGGCCTTGAAAACTCCCATAAGACTCAATTACCTATACTCCATTATATACTTTGGCTTAATCAGCTGATAGTAAATGTGTTTGTAATCGACTGTAAAAGTCACTTTTAAACACAATTAAACAGGGGATAGTAAATGTTTGTTGTTATCCATCTTTCAAGGTTAGTTACACTTTACAAATGTCATGTTGCAAGCAGAAGCTTTTCGTTCTCTTGATTTTTTCAAGACAATAATCAGAAAGTTTATAAACTATAGTTTGATATATTTATTGGGATTTAATTTCAGTAAATTTTATTCACCCCAAATACAAATATAAATTAAATCAATACAAATATACGTCAACCACGTACGAATAATGGGTACTCTGCTAGTAGGCCTACTTAAGGAAGACTGCATCTACTACGAATGTTTCGTTTTCACACATAATAAAAATACATTCTAAATGACATGACGGTTACTTTAAATGCCGCAAAACATAAATGGTACTTCAAATTTGAAACAATACAATCATAACCTCAAAACACTACCACAAGCGAAACTATCCAAACTGAATTTTTTTTTATAAAACAGCACTATTTTACACTACAACTACAATTAAATATAGCTATTTTACAAACTATGTGTCAGGTTATAATAGGTTCGAACATAAAAGATTAATGGAACTAGGTAGTCCAGACTCCAGGGCTCATCCACATCTATACAAAGTAAAGCATCACACAAGTCAGTGATTGGTGAATAATAATTTCATAAAGGAGTGTGTTTGTAAGGCTATGTTTTATGACGACGATTCTTATGAGTAATAACCACCATTTAAACTTTGCAACATTTAAAATAAATTTCTTCTTGTTCTAGATGTATTTTTTAACAAACGTAAGTTGCAAAGAAAATAAATCGAGTTACGTTTAGTGAACTATTAGTATTTTACAGTTGGTTTTTAAAAGACCTCCACAGGTTTCTCTGTTATCTTCACCATTATACATCAGAGAATAATAAAAGCCACCAGAATCTTTAGGTAAAGTACAATTAATTTTAAAAAGACTTGTAAAATATGCTATTGGTCCATACATACATTTTGTATACCGAAAACATTACATACTATGAAAAGAATGTTTAATTCAATTTTACTTTTCACAGAGATTTGATTTATAAGAATGTATACCTAAAAAAGATCTTCTAAACACTTTCCTTATATACGTTTGATATAAACTTGTCTACAACGATTCGTACATAGTACAAAAGATAAAGGGCCACGCAGGCATCTATGCAAATGCCAGTCTGAGGCCTTGCCAACTATCTAGAACTCTATTCTAAAACGACAATGCCCATCGATATGAACTAAACGATGTGTCAGACGACACCAAAGGTTAAAACAGTTTGATTTGTCAAGTTATCCCAAGATAAAGGGCCACGCAGGCATCTATGCAAATGCCAGTCTGAGGCCTTGCCAACTATCTAGAACTCTATTCTAAAACGACAATGTCCATCGATATGAACTAAACGATGTGTCAGACGACACCAAAGGTTAAAACAGTTTGATTTGTCAAGTTATCCCAAGATAAAGGGCCACGCAGGCATCTATGCAAATGCCAGTCTGAGGCCTTGCCAACTATCTAAAACTCTATTCTAAAACGACAATGCCCATCGATATGAACTAAACGATGTGTCAGACGACACCAAAGGTTAAAACAGTTTGATTTGTCAAGTTATCCCAAGATAAAGGGCCACGCAGGCATCTATGCAAATGCCAGTCTGAGACCTTGCCAACTATCTAGAACTCTATTCTAAAACGACAATGCCCATCGATATGAACTAAACGATGTGTCAGACGACACCAAAGGTTAAAACAGTTTGATTTGTCAAGTTATCCCAAGATAAAGGGCCACGCAGGCATCTATGCAAATGCCAGTCTGAGACCTTGCCAACTATCTAAAACTCTATTCTAAAACGACAATGCCCATAGATATGAACTAAACGATGTGTCAGACGACACCAAAGGTTAAAACAGTTTGATTTGTCAAGTTATCCCAAGATAAAGGGCCACGCAGGCATCTATGCAAATGCCAGTCTGAGACCTTGCCAACTATCTAAAACTCTATTCTAAAACGACAATGCCCATCGATATGAACTAAACGATGTGTCAGACGACACCAAAGGTTAAAACAGTTTGATTTGTCAAGTTATCCCAAGATAAAGGGCCACGCAGGCATCTATGCAAATGCCAGTCTGAGGCCTTGCCAACTATCTAGAACTCTATTATAAAACGACAATGTCCATCGATATGAACTAAACGATGTGTCAGACGACACCAAAGGTTAAAACAGTTTGATTTGTCAAGTTATCCCAAGATAAAGGGCCACGCAGGCATCTATGCAAATGCCAGTCTGAGGCCTTGCCAACTATCTAGAACTCTATTCTAAAACGACAATGCCCATCGATATGAACTAAACGATGTGTCAGACGACACCAAAGGTTAAAACAGTTTGATTTGTCAAGTTATCCCAAGATAAAGGGCCACGCAGGCATCTATGCAAATGCCAGTCTGAGACCTTGCCAACTATCTAGAACTCTATTCTAAAACGACAATGCCCATCGATATGAACTAAACGATGTGTCAGACGACACCAAAGGTTAAAACAGTTTGATTTGTCAAGTTATCCCAAGATAAAGGGCCACGCAGGCATCTATGCAAATGCCAGTCTGAGACCTTGCCAACTATCTAAAACTCTATTCTAAAACGACAATGCCCATCGATATGAACTAAACGATGTGTCAGACGACACCAAAGGTTAAAACAGTTTGATTTGTCAAGTTATCCCAAGATAAAGGGCCACGCAGGCATCTATTCAAATGCCAGTCTGAGACCTTGCCAACTATCTAAAACTCTATTCTAAAACGACAATGCCCATCGATATGAACTAAACGATGTGTCAGACGACACCAAAGGTTAAAACAGTTTGATTTGTCAAGTTATCCCAAGATAAAGGGCCACGCAGGCATCTATGCAAATGCCAGTCTGAGGCCTTGCCAACTATCTAGAACTCTATTCTAAAACGACAATGCCCATCGATATGAACTAAACGATGTGTCAGACGACACCAAAGGTTAAAACAGTTTGATTTGTCAAGTTATCCCAAGATAAAGGGCCACGCAGGCATCTATGCAAATGCCAGTCTGAGGCCTTGCCAACTATCTAGAACTCTATTCTAAAACGACAATGCCCATCGATATGAACTAAACGATGTGTCAGACGACACCAAAGGTTAAAACAGTTTGATTTGTCAAGTTATCCCAAGATAAAGGGCCACGCAGGCATCTATGCAAATGCCAGTCTGAGACCTTGCCAACTATCTAAAACTCTATTCTAAAACGACAATGCCCATCGATATGAACTAAACGATGTGTCAGACGACACCAAAGGTTAAAACAGTTTGATTTGTCAAGTTATCCCAAGATAAAGGGCCACGCAGGCATCTATGCAAATGCCAGTCTGAGACCTTGCCAACTATCTAGAACTCTATTCTAAAACGACAATGCCCATCGATATGAACTAAACGATGTGTCAGACGACACCAAAGGTTAAAACAGTTTGATTTGTCAAGTTATCCCAAGATAAAGGGCCACGCAGGCATCTATGCAAATGCCAGTCTGAGACCTTGCCAACTATCTAAAACTCTATTCTAAAACGACAATGCCCATCGATATGAACTAAACGATGTGTCAGACGACACCAAAGGTTAAAACAGTTTGATTTGTCAAGTTATCCCAAGATAAAGGGCCACGCAGGCATCTATGCAAATGCCAGTCTGAGACCTTGCCAACTATCTAAAACTCTATTCTAAAACGACAATGCCCATCGATATGAACTAAACGATGTGTCAGACGACACCAAAGGTTAAAACAGTTTGATTTGTCAAGTTATCCCAAGATAAAGGGCCACGCAGGCATCTATGCAAATACCAGTCTGAGGCCTTGCCAACTATCTAGAACTCTATTCTAAAACGACAATGCCCATCGATATGAACTAAACGATGTGTCAGACGACACCAAAGGTTAAAACAGTTTGATTTGTCAAGTTATCCCAAGATAAAGGGCCACGCAGGCATCTATGCAAATGCCAGTCTGAGGCCTTGCCAACTATCTAAAACTCTATTCTAAAACGACAATGCCCATCGATATGAACTAAACGATGTGTCAGACGACACCAAAGGTTAAAACAGTTTGATTTGTCAAGTTATCCCAAGATAAAGGGCCACGCAGGCATCTATGCAAATGCCAGTCTGAGGCCTTGCCAACTATCTAGAACTCTATTCTAAAACGACAATGCCCATCGATATGAACTAAACGATGTGTCAGACGACACCAAAGGTTAAAACAGTTTGATTTGTCAAGTTATCCCAAGATAAAGGGCCACGCAGGCATCTATGCAAATGCCAGTCTGAGGCCTTGCCAACTATCTAAAACTCTATTCTAAAACGACAATGCCCATCGATATGAACTAAACGATGTGTCAGACGACACCAAAGGTTAAAACAGTTTGATTTGTCAAGTTATCCCAAGATAAAGGGCCACGCAGGCATCTATGCAAATGCCAGTCTGAGGCCTTGCCAACTATCTAAAACTCTATTCTAAAACGACAATGCCCATCGATATGAACTAAACGATGTGTCAGACGACACCAAAGGTTAAAACAGTTTGATTTGTCAAGTTATCCCAAGATAAAGGGCCACGCAGGCATCTATGCAAATGCCAGTCTGAGGCCTTGCCAACTATCTAGAACTCTATTCTAAAACGACAATGTCCATCGATATGAACTAAACGATGTGTCAGACGACACCAAAGGTTAAAACAGTTTGATTTGTCAAGTTATCCCAAGATAAAGGGCCACGCAGGCATCTATGCAAATGCCAGTCTGAGGCCTTGCCAACTATCTAGAACTCTATTCTAAAACGACAATGCCCATCGATATGAACTAAACGATGTGTCAGACGACACCAAAGGTTAAAACAGTTTGATTTGTCAAGTTATCCCAAGATAAAGGGCCACGCAGGCATCTATGCAAATGCCAGTCTGAGACCTTGCCAACTATCTAAAACTCTATTCTAAAACGACAATGCCCATCGATATGAACTAAACTATGTGTCAGACGACACCAAAGGTTAAAACAGTTTGATTTGTCAAGTTATCCCAAGATAAAGGGCCACGCAGGCATCTATGCAAATGCCAGTCTGAGACCTTGCCAACTATCTAAAACTCTATTCTAAAACGACAATGCCCATCGATATGAACTAAACGATGTGTCAGACGACAATAAAGGTTAAAACAGTTTGATTTGTCAAGTTATCCCAAGATAAAGGGCCACGCAGGCATCTATGCAAATGCCAGTCTGAGGCCTTGCCAACTATCTAAAACTCTATTCTAAAACGACAATGCCCATCGATATGAACTAAACGATGTGTCAGACGACACCAAAGGTTAAAACAGTTTGATTTGTCAAGTTATCCCAAGATAAAGGGCCACGCAGGCATCTATGCAAATGCCAGTCTGAGGCCTTGCCAACTATCTAGAACTCTATTCTAAAACGACAATGCCCATCGATATGAACTAAACGATGTGTCAGACGACACCAAAGGTTAAAACAGTTTGATTTGTCAAGTTATCCCAAGATAAAGGGCCACGCAGGCATCTATGCAAATGCCAGTCTGAGACCTTGCCAACTATCTAAAACTCTATTCTAAAACGACAATGCCCATCGATATGAACTAAACGATGTGTCAGACGACACCAAAGGTTAAAACAGTTTGATTTGTCAAGTTATCCCAAGATAAAGGGCCACGCAGGCATCTATGCAAATGCCAGTCTGAGACCTTGCCAACTATCTAGAACTCTATTCTAAAACGACAATGCCCATCGATATGAACTAAACGATGTGTCAGACGACACCAAAGGTTAAAACAGTTTGATTTGTCAAGTTATCCCAAGATAAAGGGCCACGCAGGCATCTATGCAAATGCCAGTCTGAGACCTTGCCAACTATCTAAAACTCTATTCTAAAACGACAATGCCCATAGATATGAACTAAACGATGTGTCAGACGACACCAAAGGTTAAAACAGTTTGATTTGTCAAGTTATCCCAAGATAAAGGGCCACGCAGGCATCTATGCAAATGCCAGTCTGAGACCTTGCCAACTATCTAAAACTCTATTCTAAAACGACAATGCCCATCGATATGAACTAAACGATGTGTCAGACGACACCAAAGGTTAAAACAGTTTGATTTGTCAAGTTATCCCAAGATAAAGGGCCACGCAGGCATCTATGCAAATGCCAGTCTGAGGCCTTGCCAACTATCTAGAACTCTATTATAAAACGACAATGTCCATCGATATGAACTAAACGATGTGTCAGACGACACCAAAGGTTAAAACAGTTTGATTTGTCAAGTTATCCCAAGATAAAGGGCCACGCAGGCATCTATGCAAATGCCAGTCTGAGGCCTTGCCAACTATCTAGAACTCTATTCTAAAACGACAATGCCCATCGATATGAACTAAACGATGTGTCAGACGACACCAAAGGTTAAAACAGTTTGATTTGTCAAGTTATCCCAAGATAAAGGGCCACGCAGGCATCTATGCAAATGCCAGTCTGAGACCTTGCCAACTATCTAGAACTCTATTCTAAAACGACAATGCCCATCGATATGAACTAAACGATGTGTCAGACGACACCAAAGGTTAAAACAGTTTGATTTGTCAAGTTATCCCAAGATAAAGGGCCACGCAGGCATCTATGCAAATGCCAGTCTGAGACCTTGCCAACTATCTAGAACTCTATTCTAAAACGACAAGGGCCATCGATATGAACTAAACGATGTGTCAGACGACACCAAAGGTTAAAACAGTTTGATTTGTCAAGTTATCCCAAGATAAAGGGCCACGCAGGCATCTATGCAAATGCCAGTCTGAGACCTTGCCAACTATCTAAAACTCTATTCTAAAACGACAATGCCCATCGATATGAACTAAACGATGTGTCAGACGACACCAAAGGTTAAAACAGTTTGATTTGTCAAGTTATCCCAAGATAAAGGGCCACGCAGGCATCTATGCAAATGCCAGTCTGAGGCCTTGCCAACTATCTAGAACTCTATTCTAAAACGACAATGCCCATCGATATGAACTAAACGATGTGTCAGACGACACCAAAGGTTAAAACAGTTTGATTTGTCAAGTTATCCCAAGATAAAGGGCCACGCAGGCATCTATGCAAATGCCAGTCTGAGGCCTTGCCAACTATCTAGAACTCTATTCTAAAACGACAATGTCCATCGATATGAACTAAACGATGTGTCAGACGACACCAAAGGTTAAAACAGTTTGATTTGTCAAGTTATCCCAAGATAAAGGGCCACGCAGGCATCTATGCAAATGCCAGTCTGAGGCCTTGCCAACTATCTAAAACTCTATTCTAAAACGACAATGCCCATCGATATGAACTAAACGATGTGTCAGACGACACCAAAGGTTAAAACAGTTTGATTTGTCAAGTTATCCCAAGATAAAGGGCCACGCAGGCATCTATGCAAATGCCAGTCTGAGGCCTTGCCAACTATCTAGAACTCTATTCTAAAACGACAATGTCCATCGATATGAACTAAACGATGTGTCAGACGACACCAAAGGTTAAAACAGTTTGATTTGTCAAGTTATCCCAAGATAAAGGGCCACGCAGGCATCTATGCAAATGCCAGTCTGAGGCCTTGCCAACTATCTAGAACTCTATTCTAAAACGACAATGCCCATCGATATGAACTAAACGATGTGTCAGACGACACCAAAGGTTAAAACAGTTTGATTTGTCAAGTTATCCCAAGATAAAGGGCCACGCAGGCATCTATGCAAATGCCAGTCTGAGACCTTGCCAACTATCTAGAACTCTATTCTAAAACGACAATGCCCATCGATATGAACTAAACGATGTGTCAGACGACACCAAAGGTTAAAACAGTTTGATTTGTCAAGTTATCCCAAGATAAAGGGCCACGCAGGCATCTATGCAAATGCCAGTCTGAGACCTTGCCAACTATCTAGAACTCTATTCTAAAACGACAAGGGCCATCGATATGAACTAAACGATGTGTCAGACGACACCAAAGGTTAAAACAGTTTGATTTGTGAAGTTATCCCAAGATAAAGGGCCACGCAGGCATCTATGCAAATGCCAGTCTGAGACCTTGCCAACTATCTAAAACTCTATTCTAAAACGACAATGCCCATCGATATGAACTAAACGATGTGTCAGACGACACCAAAGGTTAAAACAGTTTGATTTGTCAAGTTATCCCAAGATAAAGGGCCACGCAGGCATCTATGCAAATGCCAGTCTGAGACCTTGCCAACTATCTAGAACTCTATTCTAAAACGACAATGCCCATCGATATGAACTAAACGATGTGTCAGACGACACCAAAGGTTAAAACAGTTTGATTTGTCAAGTTATCCCAAGATAAAGGGCCACGCAGGCATCTATGCAAATGCCAGTCTGAGACCTTGCCAACTATCTAAAACTCTATTCTAAAACGACAATGCCCATCGATATGAACTAAACGATGTGTCAGACGACACCAAAGGTTAAAACAGTTTGATTTGTCAAGTTATCCCAAGATAAAGGGCCACGCAGGCATCTATGCAAATGCCAGTCTGAGGCCTTGCCAACTATCTAAAACTCTATTCTAAAACGACAATGCCCATCGATATGAACTAAACGATGTGTCAGACGACACCAAAGGTTAAAACAGTTTGATTTGTCAAGTTATCCCAAGATAAAGGGCCACGCAGGCATCTATGCAAATGCCTGTCTGAGACCTTGCCAACTATCTAAAACTCTATTCTAAAACGACAATGCCCATCGATATGAACTAAACGATGTGTCAGACGACACCAAAGGTTAAAACAGTTTGATTTGTCAAGTTATCCCAAGATAAAGGGCCACGCCCATCTATGCAAATGCCAGTCTGAGGCCTTGCCAACTATCTAAAACTCTATTCTAAAACGACAATGCCCATCGATATGAACTAAACGATGTGTCAGACGACACCAAAGGTTAAAACAGTTTGATTTGTCAAGTTATCCCAAGATAAAGGGCCACGCAGGCATCTATGCAAATGCCAGTCTGAGGCCTTGCCAACTATCTAGAACTCTATTCTAAAACGACAATGCCCATCGATATGAACTAAACGATGTGTCAGACGACACCAAAGGTTAAAACAGTTTGATTTGTCAAGTTATCCCAAGATAAAGGGCCACGCAGGCATCTATGCAAATGCCAGTCTGAGACCTTGCCAACTATCTAAAACTCTATTCTAAAACGACAATGCCCATCGATATGAACTAAACGATGTGTCAGACGACACCAAAGGTTAAAACAGTTTGATTTGTCAAGTTATCCCAAGATAAAGGGCCACGCAGGCATCTATGCAAATGCCAGTCTGAGACCTTGCCAACTATCTAAAACTCTATTCTAAAACGACAATGCCCATCGATATGAACTAAACGATGTGTCAGACGACACCAAAGGTTAAAACAGTTTGATTTGTCAAGTTATCCCAAGAAAAAGGGCCACGCAGGCATCTATGCAAATGCCAGTCTGAGACCTTGCCAACTATCTAAAACTCTATTCTAAAACGACAATGCCCATCGATATGAACTAAACGATGTGTCAGACGACACCAAAGGTTAAAACAGTTTGATTTGTCAAGTTATCCCAAGATAAAGGGCCTCGCAGGCATCTATGCAAATGCCAGTCTGAGACCTTGCCAACTATCTAAAACTCTATTCTAAAACGACAATGCCCATCGATATGAACTAAACGATGTGTCAGACGACACCAAAGGTTAAAACAGTTTGATTTGTCAAGTTATCCCAAGATAAAGGGCCACGCAGGCATCTATGCAAATGCCAGTCTGAGGCCTTGCCAACTATCTAGAACTCTATTCTAAAACGACAATGTCCATCGATATGAACTAAACGATGTGTCAGACGACACCAAAGGTTAAAACAGTTTGATTTGTCAAGTTATCCCAAGATAAAGGGCCACGCAGGCATCTATGCAAATGCCAGTCTGAGGCCTTGCCAACTATCTAAAACTCTATTCTAAAACGACAATGCCCATCGATATGAACTAAACGATGTGTCAGACGACACCAAAGGTTAAAACAGTTTGATTTGTCAAGTTATCCCAAGATAAAGGGCCACGCAGGCATCTATGCAAATGCCAGTCTGAGGCCTTGCCAACTATCTAGAACTCTATTCTAAAACGACAATGTCCATCGATATGAACTAAACGATGTGTCAGACGACACCAAAGGTTAAAACAGTTTGATTTGTCAAGTTATCCCAAGATAAAGGGCCACGCAGGCATCTATGCAAATGCCAGTCTGAGGCCTTGCCAACTATCTAGAACTCTATTCTAAAACGACAATGCCCATCGATATGAACTAAACGATGTGTCAGACGACACCAAAGGTTAAAACAGTTTGATTTGTCAAGTTATCCCAAGATAAAGGGCCACGCAGGCATCTATGCAAATGCCAGTCTGAGACCTTGCCAACTATCTAAAACTCTATTCTAAAACGACAATGCCCATCGATATGAACTAAACGATGTGTCAGACGACACCAAAGGTTAAAACAGTTTGATTTGTCAAGTTATCCCAAGATAAAGGGCCACGCAGGCATCTATGCAAATGCCAGTCTGAGAACTTGCCAACTATCTAGAACTCTATTCTAAAACGACAATGCCCATCGATATGAACTAAACGATGTGTCAGACGACACCAAAGGTTAAAACAGTTTGATTTGTCAAGTTATCCCAAGATAAAGGGCCACGCAGGCATCTATGCAAATGCCAGTCTGAGACCTTGCCAACTATCTAAAACTCTATTCTAAAACGACAATGCCCATCGATATGAACTAAACGATGTGTCAGACGACACCAAAGGTTAAAACAGTTTGATTTGTCAAGTTATCCCAAGATAAAGGGCCACGCAGGCATCTATGCAAATGCCAGTCTGAGGCCTTGCCAACTATCTAGAACTCTATTCTAAAACGACAATGTCCATCGATATGAACTAAACGATGTGTCAGACGACACCAAAGGTTAAAACAGTTTGATTTGTCAAGTTATCCCAAGATAAAGGGCCACGCAGGCATCTATGCAAATGCCAGTCTGAGGCCTTGCCAACTATCTAGAACTCTATTCTAAAACGACAATGCCCATCGATATGAACTAAACGATGTGTCAGACGACACCAAAGGTTAAAACAGTTTGATTTGTCAAGTTATCCCAAGATAAAGGGCCACGCAGGCATCTATGCAAATGCCAGTCTGAGACCTTGCCAACTATCTAGAACTCTATTCTAAAACGACAATGCCCATCGATATGAACTAAACGATGTGTCAGACGACACCAAAGGTTAAAACAGTTTGATTTGTCAAGTTATCCCAAGATAAAGGGCCACGCAGGCATCTATGCAAATGCCAGTCTGAGACCTTGCCAACTATCTAAAACTCTATTCTAAAACGACAATGCCCATCGATATGAACTAAACGATGTGTCAGACGACACCAAAGGTTAAAACAGTTTGATTTGTCAAGTTATCCCAAGATAAAGGGCCACGCAGGCATCTATGCAAATGCCAGTCTGAGGCCTTGCCAACTATCTAAAACTCTATTCTAAAACGACAATGCCCATCGATATGAACTAAACGATGTGTCAGACGACACCAAAGGTTAAAACAGTTTGATTTGTCAAGTTATCCCAAGATAAAGGGCCACGCAGGCATCTATGCAAATGCCAGTCTGAGGCCTTGCCAACTATCTAAAACTCTATTCTAAAACGACAATGCCCATCGATATGAACTAAACGATGTGTCAGACGACACCAAAGGTTAAAACAGTTTGATTTGTCAAGTTATCCCAAGATAAAGGGCCACGCAGGCATCTATGCAAATGCCAGTCTGAGGCCTTGCCAACTATCTAGAACTCTATTCTAAAACGACAATGTCCATCGATATGAACTAAACGATGTGTCAGACGACACCAAAGGTTAAAACAGTTTGATTTGTCAAGTTATCCCAAGATAAAGGGCCACGCAGGCATCTATGCAAATTCCAGTCTGAGGCCTTGCCAACTATCTAGAACTCTATTCTAAAACGACAATGCCCATCGATATGAACTAAACGATGTGTCAGACGACACCAAAGGTTAAAACAGTTTGATTTGTCAAGTTATCCCAAGATAAAGGGCCACGCAGGCATCTATGCAAATGCCAGTCTGAGACCTTGCCAACTATCTAAAACTCTATTCTAAAACGACAATGCCCATCGATATGAACTAAACTATGTGTCAGACGACACCAAAGGTTAAAACAGTTTGATTTGTCAAGTTATCCCAAGATAAAGGGCCACGCAGGCATCTATGCAAATGCCAGTCTGAGACCTTGCCAACTATCTAAAACTCTATTCTAAAACGACAATGCCCATCGATATGAACTAAACGATGTGTCAGACGACAATAAAGGTTAAAACAGTTTGATTTGTCAAGTTATCCCAAGATAAAGGGCCACGCAGGCATCTATGCAAATGCCAGTCTGAGGCCTTGCCAACTATCTAAAACTCTATTCTAAAACGACAATGCCCATCGATATGAACTAAACGATGTGTCAGACGACACCAAAGGTTAAAACAGTTTGATTTGTCAAGTTATCCCAAGATAAAGGGCCACGCAGGCATCTATGCAAATGCCAGTCTGAGGCCTTGCCAACTATCTAGAACTCTATTCTAAAACGACAATGCCCATCGATATGAACTAAACGATGTGTCAGACGACACCAAAGGTTAAAACAGTTTGATTTGTCAAGTTATCCCAAGATAAAGGGCCACGCAGGCATCTATGCAAATGCCAGTCTGAGGCCTTGCCAACTATCTAAAACTCTATTCTAAAACGACAATGCCCATCGATATGAACTAAACGATGTGTCAGACGACACCAAAGGTTAAAACAGTTTGATTTGTCAAGTTATCCCAAGATAAAGGGCCACGCAGGCATCTATGCAAATGCCAGTCTGAGGCCTTGCCAACTATCTAAAACTCTATTCTAAAACGACAATGCCCATCGATATGAACTAAACGATGTGTCAGACGACACCAAAGGTTAAAACAGTTTGATTTGTCAAGTTATCCCAAGATAAAGGGCCACGCAGGCATCTATGCAAATGCCAGTCTGAGGCCTTGCCAACTATCTAGAACTCTATTCTAAAACGACAATGTCCATCGATATGAACTAAACGATGTGTCAGACGACACCAAAGGTTAAAACAGTTTGATTTGTCAAGTTATCCCAAGATAAAGGGCCACGCAGGCATCTATGCAAATGCCAGTCTGAGGCCTTGCCAACTATCTAGAACTCTATTCTAAAACGACAATGCCCATCGATATGAACTAAACGATGTGTCAGACGACAATAAAGGTTAAAACAGTTTGATTTGTCAAGTTATCCCAAGATAAAGGGCCACGCAGGCATCTATGCAAATGCCAGTCTGAGGCCTTGCCAACTATCTAAAACTCTATTCTAAAACGACAATGCCCATCGATATGAACTAAACGATGTGTCAGACGACACCAAAGGTTAAAACAGTTTGATTTGTCAAGTTATCCCAAGATAAAGGGCCACGCAGGCATCTATGCAAATGCCAGTCTGAGGCCTTGCCAACTATCTAGAACTCTATTCTAAAACGACAATGCCCATCGATATGAACTAAACGATGTGTCAGACGACACCAAAGGTTAAAACAGTTTGATTTGTCAAGTTATCCCAAGATAAAGGGCCACGCAGGCATCTATGCAAATGCCAGTCTGAGACCTTGCCAACTATCTAAAACTCTATTCTAAAACGACAATGCCCATCGATATGAACTAAACTATGTGTCAGACGACACCAAAGGTTAAAACAGTTTGATTTGTCAAGTTATCCCAAGATAAAGGGCCACGCAGGCATCTATGCAAATGCCAGTCTGAGACCTTGCCAACTATCTAAAACTCTATTCTAAAACGACAATGCCCATCGATATGAACTAAACGATGTGTCAGACGACAATAAAGGTTAAAACAGTTTGATTTGTCAAGTTATCCCAAGATAAAGGGCCACGCAGGCATCTATGCAAATGCCAGTCTGAGGCCTTGCCAACTATCTAAAACTCTATTCTAAAACGACAATGCCCATCGATATGAACTAAACGATGTGTCAGACGACACCAAAGGTTAAAACAGTTTGATTTGTCAAGTTATCCCAAGATAAAGGGCCACGCAGGCATCTATGCAAATGCCAGTCTGAGGCCTTGCCAACTATCTAGAACTCTATTCTAAAACGACAATGCCCATCGATATGAACTAAACGATGTGTCAGACGACACCAAAGGTTAAAACAGTTTGATTTGTCAAGTTATCCCAAGATAAAGGGCCACGCAGGCATCTATGCAAATGCCAGTCTGAGACCTTGCCAACTATCTAAAACTCTATTCTAAAACGACAATGCCCATCGATATGAACTAAACGATGTGTCAGACGACACCAAAGGTTAAAACAGTTTGATTTGTCAAGTTATCCCAAGATAAAGGGCCACGCAGGCATCTATGCAAATGCCAGTCTGAGACCTTGCCAACTATCTAAAACTCTATTCTAAAACGACAATGCCCATCGATATGAACTAAACGATGTGTCAGACGACACCAAAGGTTAAAACAGTTTGATTTGTCAAGTTATCCCAAGAAAAAGGGCCACGCAGGCATCTATGCAAATGCCAGTCTGAGACCTTGCCAACTATCTAAAACTCTATTCTAAAACGACAATGCCCATCGATATGAACTAAACGATGTGTCAGACGACACCAAAGGTTAAAACAGTTTGATTTGTCAAGTTATCCCAAGATAAAGGGCCACGCAGGCATCTATGCAAATGCCAGTCTGAGGCCTTGCCAACTATCTAGAACTCTATTCTAAAACGACAATGCCCATCGATATGAACTAAACGATGTGTCAGACGACACCAAAGGTTAAAACAGTTTGATTTGTCAAGTTATCCCAAGATAAAGGGCCACGCAGGCATCTATGCAAATGCCAGTCTGAGACCTTGCCAACTATCTAAAACTCTATTCTAAAACGACAATGCCCATCGATATGAACTAAACTATGTGTCAGACGACACCAAAGGTTAAAACAGTTTGATTTGTCAAGTTATCCCAAGATAAAGGGCCACGCAGGCATCTATGCAAATGCCAGTCTGAGACCTTGCCAACTATCTAAAACTCTATTCTAAAACGACAATGCCCATCGATATGAACTAAACGATGTGTCAGACGACAATAAAGGTTAAAACAGTTTGATTTGTCAAGTTATCCCAAGATAAAGGGCCACGCAGGCATCTATGCAAATGCCAGTCTGAGGCCTTGCCAACTATCTAAAACTCTATTCTAAAACGACAATGCCCATCGATATGAACTAAACGATGTGTCAGACGACACCAAAGGTTAAAACAGTTTGATTTGTCAAGTTATCCCAAGATAAAGGGCCACGCAGGCATCTATGCAAATGCCAGTCTGAGGCCTTGCCAACTATCTAGAACTCTATTCTAAAACGACAATGCCCATCGATATGAACTAAACGATGTGTCAGACGACACCAAAGGTTAAAACAGTTTGATTTGTCAAGTTATCCCAAGATAAAGGGCCACGCAGGCATCTATGCAAATGCCAGTCTGAGACCTTGCCAACTATCTAAAACTCTATTCTAAAACGACAATGCCCATCGATATGAACTAAACGATGTGTCAGACGACACCAAAGGTTAAAACAGTTTGATTTGTCAAGTTATCCCAAGATAAAGGGCCACGCAGGCATCTATGCAAATGCCAGTCTGAGACCTTGCCAACTATCTAAAACTCTATTCTAAAACGACAATGCCCATCGATATGAACTAAACGATGTGTCAGACGACACCAAAGGTTAAAACAGTTTGATTTGTCAAGTTATCCCAAGAAAAAGGGCCACGCAGGCATCTATGCAAATGCCAGTCTGAGACCTTGCCAACTATCTAAAACTCTATTCTAAAACGACAATGCCCATCGATATGAACTAAACGATGTGTCAGACGACACCAAAGGTTAAAACAGTTTGATTTGTCAAGTTATCCCAAGATAAAGGGCCTCGCAGGCATCTATGCAAATGCCAGTCTGAGACCTTGCCAACTATCTAAAACTCTATTCTAAAACGACAATGCCCATCGATATGAACTAAACGATGTGTCAGACGACACCAAAGGTTAAAACAGTTTGATTTGTCAAGTTATCCCAAGATAAAGGGCCACGCAGGCATCTATGCAAATGCCAGTCTGAGGCCTTGCCAACTATCTAGAACTCTATTCTAAAACGACAATGTCCATCGATATGAACTAAACGATGTGTCAGACGACACCAAAGGTTAAAACAGTTTGATTTGTCAAGTTATCCCAAGATAAAGGGCCACGCAGGCATCTATGCAAATGCCAGTCTGAGGCCTTGCCAACTATCTAGAACTCTATTCTAAAACGACAATGCCCATCGATATGAACTAAACGATGTGTCAGACGACACCAAAGGTTAAAACAGTTTGATTTGTCAAGTTATCCCAAGATAAAGGGCCACGCAGGCATCTATGCAAATGCCAGTCTGAGACCTTGCCAACTATCTAGAACTCTATTCTAAAACGACAATGCCCATCGATATGAACTAAACGATGTGTCAGACGACACCAAAGGTTAAAACAGTTTGATTTGTCAAGTTATCCCAAGATAAAGGGCCACGCAGGCATCTATGCAAATGCCAGTCTGAGACCTTGCCAACTATCTAGAACTCTATTCTAAAACGACAAGGGCCATCGATATGAACTAAACGATGTGTCAGACGACACCAAAGGTTAAAACAGTTTGATTTGTGAAGTTATCCCAAGATAAAGGGCCACGCAGGCATCTATGCAAATGCCAGTCTGAGACCTTGCCAACTATCTAAAACTCTATTCTAAAACGACAATGCCCATCGATATGAACTAAACGATGTGTCAGACGACACCAAAGGTTAAAACAGTTTGATTTGTCAAGTTATCCCAAGATAAAGGGCCACGCAGGCATCTATGCAAATGCCAGTCTGAGGCCTTGCCAACTATCTAGAACTCTATTCTAAAACGACAATGTCCATCGATATGAACTAAACGATGTGTCAGACGACACCAAAGGTTAAAACAGTTTGATTTGTCAAGTTATCCCAAGATAAAGGGCCACGCAGGCATCTATGCAAATGCCAGTCTGAGGCCTTGCCAACTATCTAGAACTCTATTCTAAAACGACAATGCCCATCGATATGAACTAAACGATGTGTCAGACGACACCAAAGGTTAAAACAGTTTGATTTGTCAAGTTATCCCAAGATAAAGGGCCACGCAGGCATCTATGCAAATGCCAGTCTGAGACCTTGCCAACTATCTAGAACTCTATTCTAAAACGACAATGCCCATCGATATGAACTAAACGATGTGTCAGACGACACCAAAGGTTAAAACAGTTTGATTTGTCAAGTTATCCCAAGATAAAGGGCCACGCAGGCATCTATGCAAATGCCAGTCTGAGACCTTGCCAACTATCTAAAACTCTATTCTAAAACGACAATGCCCATCGATATGAACTAAACGATGTGTCAGACGACACCAAAGGTTAAAACAGTTTGATTTGTCAAGTTATCCCAAGATAAAGGGCCACGCAGGCATCTATTCAAATGCCAGTCTGAGACCTTGCCAACTATCTAAAACTCTATTCTAAAACGACAATGCCCATCGATATGAACTAAACGATGTGTCAGACGACACCAAAGGTTAAAACAGTTTGATTTGTCAAGTTATCCCAAGATAAAGGGCCACGCAGGCATCTATGCAAATGCCAGTCTGAGACCTTGCCAACTATCTAAAACTCTATTCTAAAACGACAATGCCCATCGATATGAACTAAACGATGTGTCAGACGACACCAAAGGTTAAAACAGTTTGATTTGTCACGTTATCCCAAGATAAAGGGCCACGCAGGCATCTATGCAAATGCCAGTCTGAGACCTTGCCAACTATCTAGAACTCTATTCTAAAACGACAATGCCCATCGATATGAACTAAACGATGTGTCAGACGACACCAAAGGTTAAAACAGTTTGATTTGTCAAGTTATCCCAAGATAAAGGGCCACGCAGGCATCTATGCAAATGCCAGTCTGAGACCTTGCCAACTATCTAAAACTCTATTCTAAAACGACAATGCCCATCGATATGAACTAAACGATGTGTCAGACGACACCAAAGGTTAAAACAGTTTGATTTGTCAAGTTATCCCAAGATAAAGGGCCACGCAGGCATCTATGCAAATGCCAGTCTGAGACCTTGCCAACTATCTAAAACTCTATTCTAAAACGACCAATGCCCATCGATATGAACTAAACGATGTGTCAGACGACACCAAAGGTTAAAACAGTTTGATTTGTCAAGTTATCCCAAGATAAAGGGCCACGCAGGCATCTATGCAAATGCCAGTCTGAGGCCTTGCCAACTATCTAGAACTCTATTATAAAACGACAATGTCCATCGATATGAACTAAACGATGTGTCAGACGACACCAAAGGTTAAAACAGTTTGATTTGTCAAGTTATCCCAAGATAAAGGGCCACGCAGGCATCTATGCAAATGCCAGTCTGAGGCCTTGCCAACTATCTAGAACTCTATTCTAAAACGACAATGCCCATCGATATGAACTAAACGATGTGTCAGACGACACCAAAGGTTAAAACAGTTTGATTTGTCAAGTTATCCCAAGATAAAGGGCCACGCAGGCATCTATGCAAATGCCAGTCTGAGACCTTGCCAACTATCTAGAACTCTATTCTAAAACGACAATGCCCATCGATATGAACTAAACGATGTGTCAGACGACACCAAAGGTTAAAACAGTTTGATTTGTCAAGTTATCCCAAGATAAAGGGCCACGCAGGCATCTATGCAAATGCCAGTCTGAGACCTTGCCAACTATCTAGAACTCTATTCTAAAACGACAAGGGCCATCGATATGAACTAAACGATGTGTCAGACGACACCAAAGGTTAAAACAGTTTGATTTGTCAAGTTATCCCAAGATAAAGGGCCACGCAGGCATCTATGCAAATGCCAGTCTGAGACCTTGCCAACTATCTAAAACTCTATTCTAAAACGACAATGCCCATCGATATGAACTAAACGATGTGTCAGACGACACCAAAGGTTAAAACAGTTTGATTTGTCAAGTTATCCCAAGATAAAGGGCCACGCAGGCATCTATGCAAATGCCAGTCTGAGGCCTTGCCAACTATCTAGAACTCTATTCTAAAACGACAATGTCCATCGATATGAACTAAACGATGTGTCAGACGACACCAAAGGTTAAAACAGTTTGATTTGTCAAGTTATCCCAAGATAAAGGGCCACGCAGGCATCTATGCAAATGCCAGTCTGAGGCCTTGCCAACTATCTAGAACTCTATTCTAAAACGACAATGCCCATCGATATGAACTAAACGATGTGTCAGACGACACCAAAGGTTAAAACATTTTGATTTGTCAAGTTATCCCAAGATAAAGGGCCACGCAGGCATCTATGCAAATGCCAGTCTGAGGCCTTGCCAACTATCTAGAACTCTATTCTAAAACGACAATGCCCATCGATATGAACTAAACGATGTGTCAGACGACACCAAAGGTTAAAACAGTTTGATTTGTCAAGTTATCCCAAGATAAAGGGCCACGCAGGCATCTATGCAAATGCCAGTCTGAGACCTTGCCAACTATCTAAAACTCTATTCTAAAACGACAATGCCCATCGATATGAACTAAACGATGTGTCAGACGACACCAAAGGTTAAAACAGTTTGATTTGTCAAGTTATCCCAAGATAAAGGGCCACGCAGGCATCTATTCAAATGCCAGTCTGAGACCTTGCCAACTATCTAAAACTCTATTCTAAAACGACAATGCCCATCGATATGAACTAAACGATGTGTCAGACGACACCAAAGGTTAAAACAGTTTGATTTGTCAAGTTATCCCAAGATAAAGGGCCACGCAGGCATCTATGCAAATGCCAGTCTGAGGCCTTGCCAACTATCTAGAACTCTATTCTAAAACGACAATGCCCATCGATATGAACTAAACGATGTGTCAGACGACACCAAAGGTTAAAACAGTTTGATTTGTCAAGTTATCCCAAGATAAAGGGCCACGCAGGCATCTATGCAAATGCCAGTCTGAGGCCTTGCCAACTATCTAGAACTCTATTCTAAAACGACAATGCCCATCGATATGAACTAAACGATGTGTCAGACGACACCAAAGGTTAAAACAGTTTGATTTGTCAAGTTATCCCAAGATAAAGGGCCACGCAGGCATCTATGCAAATGCCAGTCTGAGACCTTGCCAACTATCTAAAACTCTATTCTAAAACGACAATGCCCATCGATATGAACTAAACGATGTGTCAGACGACACCAAAGGTTAAAACAGTTTGATTTGTCAAGTTATCCCAAGATAAAGGGCCACGCAGGCATCTATGCAAATGCCAGTCTGAGACCTTGCCAACTATCTAGAACTCTATTCTAAAACGACAATGCCCATCGATATGAACTAAACGATGTGTCAGACGACACCAAAGGTTAAAACAGTTTGATTTGTCAAGTTATCCCAAGATAAAGGGCCACGCAGGCATCTATGCAAATGCCAGTCTGAGACCTTGCCAACTATCTAAAACTCTATTCTAAAACGACAATGCCCATCGATATGAACTAAACGATGTGTCAGACGACACCAAAGGTTAAAACAGTTTGATTTGTCAAGTTATCCCAAGATAAAGGGCCACGCAGGCATCTATGCAAATGCCAGTCTGAGACCTTGCCAACTATCTAAAACTCTATTCTAAAACGACAATGCCCATCGATATGAACTAAACGATGTGTCAGACGACACCAAAGGTTAAAACAGTTTGATTTGTCAAGTTATCCCAAGATAAAGGGCCACGCAGGCATCTATGCAAATGCCAGTCTGAGGCCTTGCCAACTATCTAGAACTCTATTCTAAAACGACAATGCCCATCGATATGAACTAAACGATGTGTCAGACGACACCAAAGGTTAAAACAGTTTGATTTGTCAAGTTATCCCAAGATAAAGGGCCACGCAGGCATCTATGCAAATGCCAGTCTGAGGCCTTGCCAACTATCTAAAACTCTATTCTAAAACGACAATGCCCATCGATATGAACTAAACGATGTGTCAGACGACACCAAAGGTTAAAACAGTTTGATTTGTCAAGTTATCCCAAGATAAAGGGCCACGCAGGCATCTATGCAAATGCCAGTCTGAGACCTTGCCAACTATCTAAAACTCTATTCTAAAACGACAATGCCCATCGATATGAACTAAACGATGTGTCAGACGACACCAAAGGTTAAAACAGTTTGATTTGTCAAGTTATCCCAAGATAAAGGGCCACGCAGGCATCTATGCAAATGCCAGTCTGAGACCTTGCCAACTATCTAAAACTCTATTCTAAAACGACAATGCCCATCGATATGAACTAAACGATGTGTCAGACGACACCAAAGGTTAAAACAGTTTGATTTGTCAAGTTATCCCAAGATAAAGGGCCACGCAGGCATCTATGCAAATGCCAGTCTGAGGCCTTGCCAACTATCTAGAACTCTATTCTAAAACGACAATGCCCATCGATATGAACTAAACGATGTGTCAGACGACACCAAAGGTTAAAACAGTTTGATTTGTCAAGTTATCCCAAGATAAAGGGCCACGCAGGCATCTATGCAAATGCCAGTCTGAGACCTTGCCAACTATCTAAAACTCTATTCTAAAACGACAATGCCCATCGATATGAACTAAACGATGTGTCAGACGACACCAAAGGTTAAAACAGTTTGATTTGTCAAGTTATCCCAAGATAAAGGTCCACGCAGGCATCTATGCAAATGCCAGTCTGAGGCCTTGCCAACTATCTAGAACTCTATTCTAAAACGACAATGCCCATCGATATGAACTAAACGATGTGTCAGACGACACCAAAGGTTAAAACAGTTTGATTTGTCAAGTTATCCCAAGATAAAGGGCCACGCAGGCATCTATGCAAATGCCAGTCTGAGGCCTTGCCAACTATCTAGAACTCTATTCTAAAACGACAATGCCCATCGATATGAACTAAACGATGTGTCAGACGACACCAAAGGTTAAAACAGTTTGATTTGTCAAGTTATCCCAAGATAAAGGGCCACGCAGGCATCTATGCAAATGCCAGTCTGAGGCCTTGCCAACTATCTAGAACTCTATTCTAAAACGACAATGCCCATCGATATGAACTAAACGATGTGTCAGACGACACCAAAGGTTAAAACAGTTTGATTTGTCAAGTTATCCCAAGATAAAGGGCCACGCAGGCATCTATGCAAATGCCAGTCTGAGGCCTTGCCAACTATCTACAATTATTTATTCAGGAATTTAGATTACTTTCTGAAAGCAATGCGGGCAAAGAGCAAACAAGGAGCTGGACTGAGACGCCTTGCTGGGCAATTGTAAGTCATTACGGTGCCCTATCTGGCATCAATTAAAGAAGTATTGGAACTGACCTAATCCCGCTATCGCAAACCGGACGTCTTTATATCTTCATTTTTTACTTTCTGTCTCTGTATAATGGTTTTCAGCAAAAACTCTGAATGATAAAGGAACGAAGTGAGTTTAGTACAACTAGTGGCGGCATGTCTGCGTGCACGAGCTTTTATTCTAAATTGCAGTAAACAAATTTAAAAATTTGTTTCAAAATAATTTTTGTATTTTAAAATAATTTTTGAAAATATTCACGACAGATGCAATCGATTTATGAACTCAATTTATATCACTACAAATTATATTTTATAAATTTATATATAAAATCACCTCAAATACTCTATTTTGTTTAAACCAAGACTAAAAACAACAATTTTCTACAACTATTTACAATGCGTGCGATATAATAACAGTATGTTATTATATTATGGAAACCTAATTTAAAAATACACTATATGAGTACATCCTCAGACAATATACGAGATAAGGAGTAATACAAATTTTAAAAGACACCGTATTAGTAGGTATATCCACTTGGAAAATACATATATAAATAAAATCGACAAGATATTAGTAAGTATATATTTTGATGAAACGGCAAAAAATAAATGTTTAAGAAACCCTTGTGATTTGACACCTTTAGATATGGAAAAAAGACATATAAATAGAGATACCATATTAGTGTGTCCCCTACAGAAAGAATACATCAAAATAATATCATATAGTTATCTATAATATAAGAAGAAAATTTAAAAACATCATATTAGTACTAAATATGACCACGGAAAATTTTTTAGAAAGAAACAGTAATAGACAATTCTCTGACGATACTTGAAATAAATAAATAGTAAATCCATTTGTGACAATTAAAAAAAATAATCTTTATAAGTCGTAAACGTCCAAAAAATATAAAATTTTATTAAAATCGCGTGTCAATAGTTTCAGTTAATTTAGTTAACAACCAAATTAATAAAACAAGTAATATAAACAAAGCCTTTTTAAAGTCAATTCCTACTTAGATCAACAAAAACAAATTTTATTTTAGTTACTTTTTATTAAATAATTACAATTATTTTAAATAAATTAACATAACCTATCCTTTAAAACAGCTGTTACACCACATAACCTATAACATAAAATCAGCTGCTTTATGAAATCATATGTTATCGCTTATTTTCATCAAAATGGGACGAAATAACTATATTGCATACCTTGCCCCTTTTGAGAAAAGTTTTTCTCCCATATAAAAATACAATTAATTCATTAATTTTCCAATATGAATTAATATTTGATCAAATTGTATTAACATCAAGTGTCCTGCAGTACAAATGTATTTGTACTTCATTGGATGGATAAATGGATAAAAAGTATTTGACTAACGATTGAAAATGTGTACAATATATATATATATATATATATATATATATATATATATATATATATATATATATATAAAAGGAGAGTGTGAACTGATAGAAGAAATTGAAAAACGATTGTTTGAAAGGCTAAGCTAAACCAAATAGGTTAACATTGTACAGATTTCATCTAGGGGCCTACATTTTCTTCTCGAAATCTTCAACTACAAAATAGACTTCTAACCTTACACTAAATGAAAGAAAAGAATTGGAGCTTTAAATGTTCAGGTCAGAAGAAAATAATGCTGCAATAAAAACACCAGCCAGATTGTCTAAACACAATGGACATTAATTGTAGCCAAAACACCGAAGTGATTTCGTAAACCCTGAACCTGCATCGGTCTGAAGGGAGAATAGGACGACCGCGCCGTAACTTCGAAACCCTTTGACCTCAACCTACTTGCTGAAGCCGTCGGTAGAAAACAATAACATAAATACAGCTATCAATTTATTGTTGTAGGACAAATTAATAGTGGCGGCCCCTAGCGTGCAGCCGGGCTCCGCGCCGGATCTCTTCATCACCCGTGACAAGTCATGGTAGGAAATTAGCTTATGGCATGGCACGGGACAGAATCACATGGGAACTAATATGACAGGATCGGCTTCATTGTTTCTGTTCCAAACTAAGGCCGGCTCGCGTTTTTTAAAGAGCCTGGAAGATCTTTTTTTATTTTTCTCAACCGTACATTTTAAATAAATATAAGAATGTTACAAGGATATTTATTTGAATTTTATACAGAGCTGTATAAACATACCATCAGATGTACTACATACCACATACAGAGATGTAGAGATACCATTACATAGATACCAAAAAATAAAATATAACCCGTAAAAGTATTAAAAATTATCTGGAGATTTTAAAATCTATTTATAAAATAGTTACCGAACACATAATTTTACGTCTCGTATTTTAATCTACAATCCTATAACGTCTTCAAACCTATTCTCCAAACCGACTTCTCTAGACAAACACATAATTTTCTCTGTCCTTTTATGTGCGAAAGTAATAAAAAGAACTACAAAAAGACCAGTTTAAAATGCAACTCTGCCGGGTGATTGCAGCGCAAGGACTGCAAGGAGTGCGATTGAATGCACTTTGATTTATTACCATGACTAGGTGCATTTTTATACTTATTTGAGTACAGTAAAAGCCCGTTGTGGGAAAGTAAGTGGACTGGCGAGTTAAACGCTGGGGCAGGAATGATGAATTGCGCTGGGAAAATTGTCTTCAATGATTGGTATTTCCTTTAAAAAAAACAATGAAATGTAAAAACATCATTAAATAAAAAAAAAACACAATGAAATAAAAATATACACAATAAAAATGGACAACGTATGTATTCGAACAAATGTAATTCAGCAATACTACAAGATTAGTGTTAATAAATAAACCACCTTAGTAGCTATTAACAGCAACAATTTTAACTTATTACACAAGTTTTTGAGGTGAAAACTTCAATAACGACGCCTACAAAAACTTATTGGATGGCCATAAACATACAATTTCGCGTCAGTATAATTTCCGTCAGTTTACGCTATAAGTCACCTCAAATTGAATTAAATGATAACATATGATTTCATATATCAGCTGGTTTTATGTTTTACGTTATTTTGTAAAACAACTGTTCTACACGTAGGTTATGTTACATTATTTATTGAAGATTATTAAGAAAAAAGGTTATTATTAAATAGTTTTGATCACTTAATAAATATAACTAATTAAATTTTTTATAAATGTCAATACCTATAATTCAATTTAACAATTCTATTAAGTTATGTATAATTAATCTAATTTTTCAAATGAAAATATTCTTAGTCGCGTCTGATAACAAATGTTCAGATAATTTCTTATTACACAATATTAAATGTTTTTCTCAACTCAAAATATCTGTAGACGTGGCTATAAAAGTTTTCACTTCTCTCCCACGAGTGCTGAAACCTAATTTTTTTCACAAGTTCACGCTTTTTCTCAATTTTTCCCCTGATGCACTTGAATAACGGAACTTTCCTCTTTTGTTATTATTCATTTATATCTGCAAGCAATCCAATTTATTTTAAAAACAAAAAAAGCTTTTACAAAACACTTTTAAACCCTTGTTCAAAGGATGAGTACCTTTAATTTACTTTTTCGGGACAGTTCTAGAAAAAAAAATGGTAGTCCTATAACTTCAAATATAATGAAATTAAATAAATGATGAGACAGTTTCTCTCGTGTTTTCTTTGAACATAGTGCAAGGTTGGGGCACTATGATAGTGAGCCCAACTGGAGGAAGAAGCCTTATTCTGAACGTGTACATATTAACTTTACAGAAGAAGGGTATCAATATTAAAAATGATTTTGATAAATTATGTAGTATGTATAAACCTGTGTTGTGTAAATTAAAAGCAT